>LBNU01017084.1:93361-123739 GCA_014162995.1 Artemisia annua | reverse complement strand
TTTTCTTAGGCTTGTTTACTACTACAAAGAATGTTTGTATACGACATCTAGCTGAGTATGATATATAACTATTTTACGGGTTGCAAATTTGCAATTGAAATAATCATAAGATTATATACGAAGAAAGTAGTATGATATGATGTACAAAATATCAAAGATAATAAAACCAACGTGCACGGGATAAACATAGTTTTATGCAATTATGATAAGATCGTAACAAATCATTACTTTCATTTTTCTGCCTAATGTAGAAGATACATTAGTATATTGCAAAACATACATGAAATGTGTGTGAAATCGAGACACATGTTAGTTTAACACATAGATGTGCATAAACAAAACATGAAAACAAAATCTTACAAAATAAACTTATAATAAAATATATACCATTTCATAACAACATGATATTTGTTTAACTCTTCCATAGTTTTCTTCTGGCGAATTCATTAGTTGACATACGACATTAAGTGGTATTTGTTTAACATACACATCACGTTATAGTAGTTAACTTACGACATTAATTGTAGTTTTTATTATGAGTTCTTAGATTATAATATGCAATTCTTATAGCAAGTTTTTGGAAAATACATAATTTTACAAGAAAGGTATTTGTTTAACATTCACATCACGTTATAGTAGTTAACTTACGACATTAACTGTAGTTTTTATGACGAGTGAATAATATACGATTCATATAGCAAGTTTTGGAAAATACATAATTTTACAAGAAAGGTAAACAAAAACATCATAATCATATATTATTCTTTAAGAAACTCATAACAGACACCACAATTAATGTCGTAAGTCAACTACTACAATGTCTTACATAAGTCGCGATGCTTTTATGGTACAAACATGTTGTTGATTAGTGTCATCAAAATCAACACCATAATACCAGTAAAACCAAGTTAGTGAAGACGTGAATAGTGTTTTTAGTCACTGGGTAGTTAAGTTTTCTCCGTTTTATGGTGACCTTTTACCCAAAAATCAAAAAAGTTGGTAGTGAAATTTGAAGAACGTTTCATTTTAGTCACGTTGCAACACAATGACCAGCTTTCGTAGGTCAGGTTTTTTGAATTGGACTGTTGAATTGCTAAAAGTAATGGTTTATCCAAAACACATTAGAACATTAGAACTTAATTACCTATTTATTGAAAATGTTAAGATTTCTAGATACACATGAATACATGATTAGCATTACCAATTTAATAATGATATACATGGTTAAAAACTTATTTTTGGGTAACTACTATTACTTCAGACATTTTAACCTAATAATTCACGAGATCTGTATCCATATTGCATCATCACACAGATTTGAATCGAGTGGAACACTCTTTTTGTAATAGTTTGTCGTGACCACTTCAAAGTTATTTAAACTTGGCAAAAATTAAATCTATAACTTCACAGATTTTAATAATATTAATCACAAACTTTATATCACTAGAACACCCCTCGTTTAAAAGTTAAGTTTGCTTAATAAAAAAGATTATAACTGTTTTTCTGATGTTTATACGTTTCTAGATTTTCATGTTAATAAAATCTACTGCAAAGAAGTAAAGCACACTTTAGATGTATTATACTATTATAGTATTATGTATACATTAGCTTTTCTGATATGAATACATGACATTGATAGTGTCATTTTTTTTTTCTCAGGCTTGTTCACTACGAGAAACTGGTGTCCGCATTTCGCGACGGGTTACAAGTATATACTACATCTTTGGAAAACTTCATTACGATTTTTAAGAGTTATAAAAAGTGTTTAAAATAAAGCCAAACAATAAAATTATACTGAACACAACACATCTATATTTTGTTGACAATAAAAGAATATTTATGGCTTCAATATATAGTTCAATGGTAAAAAATCTAACGAAATCTCAAACAGAGCAAAAAGTGTTTTTTTTCATGTCGATTTACCATATACTACAGTTCTAATGTCAAACACTATTATTACCTGCAAATTTACTATACATCTCGAATCTTTGTCAATTCTCACCAGTTTTCAATTTGCAGTTTCGATAAATTGATACTCCAAAAGTTACCTACTCCGTACATAGAAACATGTCGATCGCATTCAGGGCCGTCTCATTGATTTGGGTGGCCCGGTGCGAAATCACGAATGAGGCCCTCATAAATCACGAAAAGTTTAACTATTTTTGAAAATAAAAAGCTATCTGATATTACGCAAAAACACTAAAAATTCAACTTTGATAATATTTAACAAAGACACTAAAAATTCAAAACATGATACACTTAGATATGTATAAAACTATAAATATCAATGGATTTATACTAAATTGGAGGCCCCTTACAACGAGGGGCCTGTGCGATTGCACCACTTGCACATGCTAATCGCCGCCACTGATCGCATTAGAATATAAGCATTAAAAGATAAAATAATTCGCGTTTAAAGTTTAAGTACGAAATCGAGAAATAAAAAAATAAAAAGGACAATTGTTATTCGCTATAAACAAAATATAAAAGGTTTACAAAAATATTTTGAAACCCACACCATTATAGAAAGTAGAAACATCATATCTTTTTATTCTGAGACAAGTTAGCCAAGAAACTATCATCATGGTCACGGTTATAGTACTTTTGATAAGTTTCATATGATGACACAGGGCAGGGATCTTTTCAAAAAAATCGGAAAGATAACAAAACAATTATCATCATATAGTTTAGATATATCGACTTCAATTATATGCATATCAATTAGTTTTAAAAGTGATTTTGAAATGAAAATGATGAAAAGTAGACAAAAATACATAGTAATCACCTAAATTGATTCAATGCTTGTTTGGTTCTCGTCAACCAAGAAGAGATATTATTTTTGATGATATAGTTCAAATGTCTTTTTTATGGATTTCTAGTCGTTGTAAATCCAAGATTGTTTGGGATACTTGGATCCAAAACCCTAATTTACTTTCTTAGTTTTAGTTCTAGCTTCTTGCTAGTCTTAATAAATTCGCCGTTCAAAAAAAAAATTGATTAAATGCATCTAATATATGTATATGCATCTAATTTTTTTGCTAAAAGTTAAATTATGGTGTATATACAATATTAGTGATGCATGACGATGCACTTTTAATATTTCTCATCTTTCTTATTTCAAAATTTCTTACAGTATCATTTAATCTTAAGCTTAATGACATGTATTAAATTATATATTATGTTAAACAACTGCATACCACAAACCCAAAACCACAAACACGCGCATACTATGTTAATAATTTAACCATGCTATTAATAAAATATTACTTAACATTTTATTTACTCTTGTCGATATGAAGGATAGATGGAGTTGGTCTTTAGAAGGATGTGACGATTTTACTGTCGCTTCAGTTAGGAAGCTCCTTGATGCGAGTTCGTTACCAGTTGCCTCTTCTAAAACCCGTTGGATAAAAGCCGTGCCTATCAAAGTCAATATTCACGCTTGAAAAGTTAAGTTGGACATCTTACCTACTAGGTTGAACATCTCTAAAAGAGGTATGGACATCGAGTCGATCCTATGTCCTTTATGCGAAAAGAATGTGGAATCAACTAGCCATATTTTCTTTACTTGTCCTATATCTAGAGAGATCTTTCGCAAGATTTTGCTTTGGTGGGAGATTAATGTCGTGGTGGTTTCCTCTTATGACGAATGGTTAGAATGGTTGTTGAATACCCGCCTTCATTCTAAACATAAAGAGTTGTTCGAATGCGTTTGTTATGTCATGTGGTGGTACATTTGGAATTTCCGTAACAAGAGCATTTTTGGTTCGGTTTGCCCCTCGAAGGTGCTTATATTTGAGGAGGTGGTCACCCGATCCTTCCTTTGGTGTATTCATAGATGTAAAATGTCTTTTAGTTGGATAGATTGGCTTAAAAACCCTCATCTTGTTTCTTTGTAATTTCTAGCTCATTGCTAGTATTTTTGTTTATAATATCCGCCGTTCAAAAAAAAAAAAAAAAAGAAAAAAAAGCCTACTCTGATGTAATAAACCACAGGTTAGATGTATACATTAGCTTTTATGATATGAACATGACAATGATAGTGTCTTCTTTTTTTCTTAGGCTTGTTTACTACTAGAAAGAATGTTTGTATACGACATGTAGCTGAGTGTGATATATAACTATTTTACGAGTTGCAAATTGAAATAATCATTAGATTATATACGAAGAAAGTAGTATGATGTGATGTACAAAATATCAAGATAATAAAACCAACGTACACGGGATAAACATAGTTTTATGCAATTATGATAAGATCGTAACAAATCATTACTTTCATTTTTCTGCCTAATGTAGAAGATACATTAGTATATTGCAAAACATACATGAAATGTGTGTGAAATCGAGACACATGTTAGTTTAACACATAGATGTGCATAAACAAAACATGAAAACAAAATCTTACAAAATAAAATATATACCATTTCATAACAACATGATATTTGTTTAACATTTCCATAGTTTTCTTCTGACGGATTCATTAGTTGACTTACGATATTAACTGATATTTGTTTAACGTACACAACACATTATAGTAGTTAACTTACGACATTAAGTGTGATTTTTATTACGCGTTCTTAAAAAATAATGTCGTAAGTCAATCTTGTCTTACACAAGTTAATGTCGTAAGTCAACTACTATCTTGTCTTACACAAGTCGCGATGCTTTTATGGTACAAACATGTTGTTGATTAGAGTTTCATCAAAATCAACACCATAATACCAACAAAACCAATTTAGTGAAGTTTTATTTACTGGGACGTCGGTGACCTTCTACCCAAAAAACAAAAAAGTTGTAGTGAAATTTGAAGAACGTTTCATTTTAGTCNAAAAAAAAAAAAAAAAAAAAAAAAAAAAAAAAAAAAAAAAAAAAAAAAAAAAAAAAAAAAAAACTCCATAGTGTCATATATACCCAAAACATGATTTAACTACATTTACATCATGTACTCAAAACTTGTATTTTAAGTATATATGTCATTTTAATGTTTAAGTTTGATATATATTAAATAATACCATAAAATATAATCAAGCAAAACCCCTTAACAGGCGTAGACTAACGGTGTTAGTCTACTGAGCTAACATATATAACGCAGAGGTCAAGAGTTTAAATTGGATTATATGTGATAAACGGTGTTAAGAATTTATCTCTTACATGTTAACCATAAATCGAAATATGTAGCCTGTTTTCCATTTTTGAGTTCCATAATCAAATGTCTAAACTACATTTTACTTAACAAGTTTATGAATCATAATCGTGTGACTTAAGTAATCGAGGTGTGACATTTTCTCCTTTTTTAAGATATTCTTAGATAACTTAAAATATGCCATGCATCCATTATTTAGACTATATAAAAAAAAATGTATAATCACATCTCAACAAATAAAGTACAAGTGGGTTCACTATGTCATTGTCATCCATCCACGCTTAACAACTAGAATTTAAAACCATTAATACTCATTCAAAGATTCGACCCGTATCTAATAAATGATCTTTTATAAAAATAGAAACATTTATTAATCAAGAAAGTCAAATAATGGAAACTAAACTTAAAGATTGAAGTATTTCCAAACCAAACATAAATTCCAACTACCTATTCATTTTAAAGTCCTAGCTAACAACTGGACTATGTTAATGCCATTACAATTTTCTAACCTAACGAAAGTAAGATTTCTTTTTATCAAAACACTCTTTTTGGTGCTCATCGTGTTTGCTAGAGAATAGCAAAAGGTGGTAATCAAACTCTAATAAACTCTACAATATTAAAGTGGAAAATAGCCAATTTGTCTCTTAAGGATTTTTTTTTTTTTTTTTTTTTTTTTTTTTTTTTTTTTTTTTTGAACGAAAGCAGGCCGAGTCTCTTAAAGATGAAAAAAGGGAGAACGAACACTGGCGTTTGCCCGCTTACAAACATAAAAAGAACATTATTTTTCAAAAAACTTTAATTTATCTGCAAACACAATTTACTTTTTGAACAAACTCATGTCACCTTAGTTTAGCTGGAGTGTTGTTCAATACTTTAATGCAGGGGCAGAGCCAGAATTTTAAGTTAAGGGGGCAAACTTAACGTAAAAGTTATAGTGAAAAATATTGCTCAATGATGTATTTATGGTTTTTTTTACGCCATGATTCAACCTAATACTATAATGAACAAGAATAAATTAAATTTAGAAAAACATAGTTGACAAGTAAATTCTTTTTGTTATTGTATTTGATTGTTCAAGTTTTTCGTTTTTGAATTTTAATCTGCATATCTATATGATTAAAAGGAGCTGTTTTCAAAAGTTATTAAATAACTATCTATTGTATTTGATAACTAATGAATAAGTGGGGTGACTCAGCACCCAATAGTCACCCTACTAGCTCCACCCAATAGTTCAACGGAAGGTTCATTTCGGGATTTTGATGTCACCGTTCCATTATCACAAAAACCCTTTAAAAGCACACACAAAATACATATGAATCATTGGTGCATGAATTAATTATACTTGAGTCTCGTATTTTATATATTTACAATGGAAGTACATTAAATTTTGTGACACTCGTCAAGCGATTGCCCTATAAAATGACACCACCTAAAAACGGCCCTGGTACATTATTAAATTACTTACAAAGAAAACGGTAATAATAACGGGTACGCGTTTTCGAATATATGTCACTAGTTGTGCTTTAGCTTTTTTCACTTTATGTGCTCTTTATTTTTAACCTTTGTTGGGATGGTTGGTATTTGGTGATAAGTGGTGGGCCAATTAACCATATGGTCATATTTAACTCCAGAACATTTCTTTGTCGTCGTGGTTTGCAGATTACTTGCTAAGTTGCTAAACTAAAACCGCTTAAATTAGTTTTCTAAAAAAGTTGATGTAACAACTTTATGTTTGTTTCCACTAAGCTTAATTTAGATAAGTGACTTTTCTCGCATTTTTAATGTCGATAGTCGCAACTCGCAAACTCTTTTCCAACTCAGGTTTGATTAACATGTTGTCATCCTAGATTTTTAATCAAATATTTAGGGTGTGCTTGGTTTAAACTTGAGAAAGGGAAAGAGAAAGGCAATGATAATGGTGGGGAAAGGAAAAGGAAATAAAAACATTTCCCTCAATTTATTGAGTAATGGTCTATTACCCACTATTGGGTATGGGGCTTGTGGTCTAATGGTAAAGGCTTAAGTAGTTAAGCGAGCCCAAGTGAGAGTAGTACCGGTTTGGGTGACCGACCGGGAAGTCCTCACTTGGGAACCACAAGCTCTAATGATATCAGGCGAATCGGGAATAGGAGTGGGGTTATCCCCTAAGGAGAGGCTCACGGTTGGTATCTTTGCCCGAGGATGCGACACTAACTCGAGCCAACAACTAACATCTAACAACTAACCCGCCGTTCAAAAAAAAAATAAAAAAAAATGAGTCATTACATTATACTCTACCAAGCACATTTTTTAATTATTTTTCCTATTCCTCACCCCTATAACCCCCTGCCAAGCATGCCCTTAGATGGTAATGGCGATCTCAGGTTTCTGGAGTCACATCTGACACCTTAACGCCAGCTTATTTTCTAAGACCAAACACATGATCAAATGTCCGTAGTAAAGCGACCTCGATCACAACAAAAAACATACCTCACAAAAATTAATGAAAAAAACGCTTACACACATAACCCTTTGCATCTCATTCGATCGCCTGAGCCTGAGCAACCAACCAAGCAAAATAAGGAGGGACGCGACTCCTTGAGTAGACCGACCATGGGTGAGGTCGCCACTACGATTGGCCTTGTGGTCAGCTAAGCTCCCTTATGGTCAACATCGTTTTTTTTAATTCATCTCAGAAAGTTTTGTTAACCAATTCTTTGACATATTAATCTTGTCATACATTCTAATCATAATTTCTTCATAATGCAATGATGATTATAACGTTTTCATGCTTTTCAAAAAGGCTAAAATATTTGTTTTCTATGGGCGTTGTTAACTTTTATAAATGCTTTCCCAAGGTACATAATTATGGCACCGAAAAAGAATGTCCGGATATTAGGGGCACGTAATTTTAGTCTAACCATGTGTGCATACATACACATACACAAAATCTTTCAATAACTACTTAAACAATTACAAATTAGTCATCATGTATATTTAAACAATAATATTTGCATATATTGTCAAATTTTAAATGAGATGTCATAAAGTTGACAACACTTAACTAGTGAATAATTTTACATCAGATGGTGACTTAGTCGCTCTAGTTACTTACCTAACAAATATACTAGTATTAATTTTTCAATAGTTGAAGAATTAATAGTGATTTAATCCCAACTTTAATATTTTAATGGTTTGATTTTTAAGTTTCTTTTCAAAATTATATATACTAACAATCGAGCATAACTATGACGGTGTATAGTAGCGTTAATTTGTGTGCGTAATTTTTTTAAATATATAGGTGTGGAGTAAGTGACAGTAAAGAAAATTAGTGGTTTAAAGTGTAATTGAGTATTTTTAAAAATTTAATAAATTGCATTGCCTTTTATAATTAGAGGTATTTTAGTCTAACAACATTACTCATTTTTCAAGTTTTAAGCAAATGTGTTTCTCTTTATGTGTAGTATAGACGTAACTACTAGTCAGGACTTTTATTTCTGTTAACTATTTTTTTAGTGAAAAAGATGACTAAAACTCTAAAAACTTGGTAGATTTATCTTCAAAATTACTCTTACTATATACATAAAAATATTTTATAATAAGAGAATATATAAAATAAAAAAATATAATCCTTATATTGATCAACTGGATATTTCAGTTCTGAAATCGATCATTCTGATTGACCAAAAAATGTTAAAATTGGCTTTAATCTGATCAAGCTCGTCTAAATTTCATCCAAACAAAATAAACATGTATCTCTATAAAATGAAAAAACTAAAAAACATAGTCATTATTTGATAAAACTTTAGCTTACAAAAACACATCCAAGTTACTACTAATTCGCTAAATACTTTTATAAAATAATAACTTTAGCTCACAGCTTAAGCTTCTTTTCTATATCCGAACACCATTCCAGCTAATTTCGCCAAACAGACCGAAATCAAAACACCAAACATTCCTTAAAAGAAAATAATAAATGTGACATGATAAGAAAATGAAAATACATACTAGCATGCCCATGTCATATAACTAGCTTTTAATTCAAAAAAGTAAGAGGAGCATTTATATATAAATGTTGAGTAATGTGCACTACTCTACTCTTTTTGCAAACCCGGATCTTGTTCCTCCTATTTCATTACTTTGATTAACTTCCCTTATTAGTTACCCCCCTAACACCATAATCATAATCAGGTATATCATATCATTAAACAAATCATATACATTACTGTACAATGTTAATGTTTGTATTATTATTAAGCTTTTTCATGTTTGGATTATTGNAGTTGTTTAGAGTGTTAACATTTATGTTAAGTTTATGGATTCCAAGGTAAAACAAGCCGAATCGAATAAGAGGGTGTTTGGAACTGCGTTTTGGATTCGCAAAATTTAAATGCTGTTTTGTAAGGGAAAATCCAAACACCCCCTAAACGATTGGCGTATTTTGCCTTCACGTAAACATATAAGCAGTTTCATTCTTTACAAACACTCAGAACTGCTTATCTACTGTATTTTGGCACAAGAAACAGTTTTAATAAGCAATACCAAACACCCCTTATAGCTGTGATGATGATTTCTACAGGTGTGTTGATGGTTATTTAACAAGAAATGAAAGAGAGGTCATACGGGTTGATCATTGGGGTCTCTATAGGAGTGGTGATCGGAGTGTTTTTGGCTATAGGCGGGTTACTTTGCTATCGTTATCAAAAGAAAAGACCTCAGATTAGCAATAGTAGTTCTAGAAGAGCAGCTACTATTCCCATTCGTGAAAATGGTGTTGATACTTGTACGATTATGTCGGATTCATCAATGGGTACGGAATCTTCAAGAACATCTGTACATACTGGGATTCCGTTATGGTTTGGTGGATTGAAGAAGGGTCATGTTATTGCTGCTTCTGGGATTCTCGAGTATTCTTATAAGTATGTAGAAATTCAGTACTTGGAGTATACAAGTACTATTGTTATCATTTTTGTTATTATCTTTTTAAGGTTATCGTTTAGTCATTTCATCAGAGTCATTAAAATTTAGTTTTGTGTCCGGATAGGTTCATTTCGTAACCACCTAATCCTTAAAAGCCGGCTTGCAAAAATGATAATTTTTTATATTATGTATATTCCTGTATAAAAATGTGTTATTTTTTCATATAATGTTCGAATTTATGTAAAATGTTAAAGATTTTACTAGTTACAAAGTGGCCTAAACTGACAATCTGATCATTGAGTTTCAGTGCCACGTTATTGGTTTCCTATAATTCTTAAGATTTAACCCAATATTGTTCTCACCATAATCTTTTTATTTTGGATCGTGCAGAGATTTGCAGAAAGCCACATACAATTTTACGTCCTTAATAGGCCAAGGGGCATTTGGTCCAGTTTATAAAGCTCAAATGACCGCTGGTGAAGCAGTTGCTGTTAAAGTTCTAGCAACTGATTCCAAACAAGGCGAAAAGGAGTTCCAAACCGAGGTATCAACTATCATTAATACACGATTGAAATTACTTTTAGTTAATACTCTGTATCATTTACTACTTTTTTTATAGCATAAATATTTGTGGCTAAGACGTCCAAATTCTGATCATAAAGTAGATCGTTACAATGGCTTTAAAGAGCTTACGAATTCATTTTATTACGCTTTGTCAGTGTTTCCTTTGAGCTTTCCCGCATATACTTGTTTGCAGGTTATGTTACTGGGAAGGTTACATCATAGGAACCTTGTAAATTTGGTAGGATACTGCGCGGAAAAAGGACAGCATATGCTCATATACGTCTACATGAGCAAAGGCAGTCTATATTCTCATTTGTATAGTAAGTCGTCATCCAACTTTGTCATTATTGAAATAATCCAACTTCCGTGTAACTGTTTTTGTCAAGAAAATATAGGATGCACATTTGTATTATCTGAAAGCGACAAAAGGAACATATCTTCCTAACAAATATACGAAAATGCAACTGACTATAACCTTTCTTGCGTTATTAGATCCTCAAGTTTTGCCAGTTACCATTTAAACATTTCATAAAGCAATAAATGCTAAATAAGCCTTAAATTTATCTTTACTCATAAAACTGTCCGTCCTGATATGTAGACGAAGATTGTGAAGCATTAAGCTGGGATTTGAGGGTTCAAATAGCTTTGGATGTAGCTAGGGGATTGGAATATCTTCATGATGGGGTAAGCTCTGATCTCTTTTATTTTATTTTTGGCTATAGGCGGGTTACTTTGCTATCGTTATCAAAAGAAAAGACCTCAGATTAGCAATAGTAGTTCTACAAGAGCAGCTACTATTCCCATTCGTGAAAATGGTGTTGATACTTGTACGATTATGTCGGATTCATCAATGGGTACGGAATCTTCAAGAACGTCTGTACATACTGGGATTCCGTTATGGTTTGGTGGATTAAAGAAGGGTCATGTTATTGCTGCTTCTGGGATTCTCGAGTATTCTTACAAGTATGTAGAAATTCAGTGCTTGGAGTATACAAGTGCTATTGTTATGATTTTTGTTATATCTTTTTAAGGTTATCGTTTAGTCATATAAAAATTTTCATCGGGGTCATTAAAATTTAGTTTTGTGTCCGGATTGGTTCATTTCGTAACCACCTAAACCTTAAAAACCGGCTTGCAAAAACGATAATTTTTTATGATAATGTAAATTTGTGTATAAAAATGTGTTATGTTTTCATATAATGTTCAAATTTATGTAAAATGTTAAAGTTACAAAGTGGCCTACACTGACAATCTGATCATTGAGTTTCAGTGCCACGTTATTGGTTTCCTATAATTCCTAAGAGTTAACCCAATATTGTTCTCACCATAATCTTTTTATTTTGGATCATGCAGAGATTTGCAGAAAGCCACGTACAATTTTACGTCCTTAATAGGCCAAGGGGCATTTGGCCCAGTTTATAAAGCTCAAATGACCGCTGGTGAAGCAGTTGCTGTTAAAGTTCTAGCAACTGATTCCAAACAAGGCGAAAAGGAGTTCCAAACCGAGGTATCAACTATCATTAATACACGATTGAAATTACTTTTAGTTAATACTCTGTATCATTTACTACTTTTTTTATAGCATAAATATTTGTGGCTAAGACGTCCAAATTCTGATCATAAAGTAGATCGTTACAATGGCTTTAAAGAGCTTACGAATTTCATTTTATTACGCTTTGTCAGTGTTTCCTTTGAGCTTTCCCGCATATACTTGTTTGCAGGTTATGTTACTGGGAAGGTTACATCATAGGAACCTTGTAAATTTGGTAGGATACTGCGCGGAAAAAGGACAGCATATGCTCATATACGTCTACATGAGCAAAGGCAGTCTATATTCTCATTTGTATAGTAAGTCGTCATCCAACTTTGTCATTATTGAAATAATCCAACTTCCGTGTAACTGTTTTTGTCAAGAAAATATAGGATGCACATTTGTATTATCTGAAAGCGACAAAAGGAACATATCTTCCTAACAAATATACGAAAATGAAACTGACTATAACCTTTCTTGCATTATTAGATCCTCAAGTTTTACCAGTTACCATTTTAAACATTTCATAAAGCAATAAATGCTAAATAAGCTTTAAATTAATCTTACCATAAAACTGTCCTTCTTGATATGTAGGCGAAGATCATGAAGCATTAAGCTGGGATTTGAGGGTTCAAATAGCTTTGGATGTAGCTAGGGGATTGGAATATCTTCATGATGGGGTAAGCTCTGATCTCTTTTTATTTATCTATTTATTTATTTATTTATTTTTATTTGAAAGTTATCCCATTCTTGGCATTTTTCTTTAAAGCTTTTGTAGTATTTGCGCTTTTGGTAACTTTTTGCATATTAGCATTTATGCATGCATATGTACATCATTCAGTTAATTGATCTTTTAACTCCAGGCTGTTCCTCCGGTCATACACCGGGATATCAAATCTTCTAATATCCTGTTGGATCAGTCAATGGGAGCCAGGGTTAGTTTCCTTCTATAAATCGATTTAATGGCCTCAGAGTTTTAATTTTTGTACTGATTACTCCATTTATATCGTGTCAAGCAGGTGGCTGATTTTGGACTTTCGAGGGAGGATATGATTAATAGAAATGCCTCGAATATACAAGGAACTTTTGGATATCTTGATCCTGAATATATATCAACACGGGCATTCACTAAGAAAAGTGATGTTTACAGCTTTGGAGTTCTATTATTCGAGCTAATTGCAGGACGAAATCCTCAGCAAGGTCTCATGGAGTATGTTGAGCTTGTAAGATCTCTCACTGTTAGTTCTTTCTTGTGGTTTTTGTTAATATATAGAAGTGGCAAAATGGGTGGCTCAGACAGGTTCGGTAACCGTTCAAAATGGTATGGGTCGGGTAACCTTGACCTTAAAATGGTGAAAAACATTATGTTTCAGTAAGAATATAATTCTCTTAATAAAAAGATGTGAATTTCAATCCGTTCCCCTTTTAGCTAAACTATTTTATCTGACCTGTTTGAGATAAAACACAACCTTCATTGACCCATTCATATGAAAACGGAAATAACTTGCCACCTCTAATATTTTGCTATGTGGAGTCAATGGTTTTTATTCCCCTTAAAGCATATTGATTAAAGTTATTAATTGGTAGTTGAATCACTTTTATCATGTTAGCAGTGGTTATTAAATCACAGTTACTGGTGGTTGGTATCCATGACATATTCTCATATAGTTCCTCATCCCAATTAAACGAGCCTTTAAATAAATGAGCATTCTGATTTTCCCGACCTTTTAAGCAACATTGAGATCTATTTGCTCTGCATTTAATATAAACTTCACTACAAGGATGCCTACCCTTTTTATTCACATTCTGTTCATAATAGCTCGTAGCAAGGAATATGCTAGTAGCAATTCATGGGAAAGAACTGACGTGCTTCAATTCCGTATCTGTAACCGATATCTTCTAAAATTTACTGTTACTTTGAAAGTAGAATATGCACAGAATGGAAACCAACTATAATTTAATTACTAATCAAGTCAATAAAGCCTAAAATTTACTAAAAAAAAGCTTAACCTTTCAAATATGTTACGGTTGGGTTGATATGGTCTAAGATGGTTGTCATTCTTTGCATTTAATTACGACCTGATTTTTTTTTAGCAATTTGGATCATATGACCTTAGAAGAAAACTTGTGTACTTTATGTGCAGGCTTATCAAAATATATTTTTCTTGATTTAGCATTTTATTAATACAGGCAGCAATGAACACCGAGGGCAAAAATGGATGGGAAGAACTAGTGGATTCCCGTCTTGAAGGAAACTTTGACTCAAAGGAGCTAAATGACATGGCAACTCTTGCATACAAATGCATAAATCGTTCACCAAGAAAAAGACCATTAATGAGGGACATTGTGCAAGCACTATCTCGTATAATTATGATAAGACAAAACAAAAAACATCATAGGCGTGATTCATCTGTTGCAGCTGATGAGATTGCTTTGAATATAGATCAACTAGGTCGTCGAAGTCCCATGAATAGTGAACATAAAAGGTTCGATTCGTTTGACAGTATTGATGAAGTTTAACATGACCCTTTTTGTTTGATTTGTAATATACTGAGGTTTTTAGATAGGAGTTTCATAGTATATAGATCAGGTTTTGGCGTGGTGTTGACTGAGGAGTGAGGAAGTAGGAACTTAGGTTTGACAAATATCACTTTGTTTTTTGTTTTTTTTAGTCATGTTATTGTTCAAGTTTGTACAGGAATAGAAAACATTTGACATAAGTGTGAGAAAATGAGAAATGAAGTCTAATTTGATTTCGAAACTGATTCAGCAATAGTTGTGTTGGATTGATTTGAATCCGAATTGACCATGATCATTGTGTTTACTTTTTTTTTAAGAGACAAATACTCGCATGTACGGTTGTTTATGATGCTTGAACCCATAACATATTGTTGATGGCTCATGTTTTGAATAGTTGGATCAAAAGCATGCTATATGCTCTTATGAGAGGGAGAATTTTTGTTTTTGTTACAGCATATGAATAAAGGAGGTGGTGGTAAGATATTTTATGTTTTTGTATTATTACATTTTTGCCCCTGTTCTTTAATTGGATCTTGATCATGCGCCGTAGGATGAAGGTGAAATGGATGGCCAGGATGCGCGCTGCTGTTCTTTAAAGAATGTGTGTGTGTAGGGGATCTCACCTCATATGCTCTTTGCAAGGTTTTTTTATTTTATTTTTTTATTATTTTTTTAATTATTATTGTTGTTATTATTATTATTAGTATTATTATTATTATTATTATTATTATTGTTATTATTACTGTTATTATTATTATTATTATTATTATTATTATTATTTACAAAGGTAAAATAGATTAAATAAAATGAAAGTTATGTACAAGACATAGTACAAGAGGTTGAAAGCTGCTTGGGACAACCCCTAGCTAGCTCAACTCTTGCCTAGAAAGGAGAAAGGACCAAAATGCAACAAAGTGCAGCTAATGTCTAAACGATCAATAACCAAAAACAACCCAAGATAACAAAACAGGCAACCCCCTAATATAGTCCCAGTGATAACATCTAATTTACCCATGATCTAAGTGTTAATTTCCCCCTAAAATGCTCATCTTTTCTATTTATATGAAGAATATATACTCTTATTTCTTCCTATTTTGGTTTCAGAGTAAAGATGAGTAAAAGCACGAACATACGCGGAAATGGAAGGACTTAAGAGCAAATACGTGAAAATTATGGATTCTGCACTCACTACGGCGTAGAAGGTTCATCTACCTACGCCGTAGCAAGGCTTTATGAAGATTACGGCGTAGAGGTTCATCTACCTACGCCNTGATCTAAGTGTTAATTTCCCCCTAAAATGCTCATCTTTTCTATTTATATGAAGAATATATACTCTTATTTCTTCCTATTTTGGTTTCAGAGTAAAGATGAGTAAAAGCACGAACATACGCGGAAATGGAAGGACTTAAGAGCAAATACGTGAAAATTATGGATTCTGCACTCACTACGGCGTAGAAGGTTCATCTACCTACGCCGTAGCAAGGCTTTATGAAGATTACGGCGTAGAGGTTCATCTACCTACGCCGTAAGAAGGAATTTATGAAGACTACGGCGTAGCCCATCCACTGGCTACAGCGTAGAGGTCCACTAAAGGGCTCTACGGAGTAAGCAACTCTCCAGCTACGAAGTAAGCCCCAATTTGAGGCAGTGAAGAACTAACGAGGCCAAGGAAGAAGTTACGGCGTAGCAACCCTAGCAATTACGCCGTAGCAAGTATCTTATCAAGACATTACGCCCGTAGCAAGCTACGGCGTAACACCAATTTACAAAGGTTACGGCGTAGCAATCCAATCAGCTACGCCGTAACAAAGTCGGCCTATAAATATCAGCCCTAATTCCGAGTTTATTCATTCACTTTTCGCCACACAGAAGTTGGGAGAAACTCAGGAGCAGGAGGAACGAAGTTCTAGCCTCATAGAAGTCATTTTCAAGGGAGAATTCACACACCAATCATAAGTTTATTCATTCCTTTGTTTTGTATTTGATTCATGTTTACATTTGTGATAATACAATCTTGTTTTACTGTAACTATGAATATGAGTGGCTAAACACCTCTTGGTGTTAGCCTAGTTATGAAATTGTTATTGTTATGATTTAGTTTTCTACGCATCTATTATCTATTGTTTGAATACTTTCATGGCGATTCTTGGACACTCTAGTTCCGGTAGTGTTTAGCATTGGTTGTTCCCTAGGGACTTGTGGAATTAACCCTAGGAAGCAAGTTGCTAGGGATGTGACTTGGTGATAGCAATATCACCATACACGTGCGAATTAACCCTAGGACCACCTACCGATGCTATACGCTTAACGGAGTTATAGGGGTGTAAGATCTGACCTTGCCGCATCCGTTAGACTTGTCCATGTTAGTAGAGGCACTTAATGACTGCCACTACCACTACCACTACCACTACCACTACCACTACCACTATTATTATTATTATTATTATTATTATTATTATTATTATTATTATTATTATTATTATTATTATTATTATTATTATTATTATTATTATTATTATTATTAAACATTACTCGTTAACAGTGTGTTCTTGAGAAACATTCATAAAAGAAAAGACGAGAATAAAAGAGATCCAACATCATTTCTCTTCTTCCCACTTCCTCCCAAAAGTGGACGGATCATCTGATACAAAAAAATAACGCTCCATCATCTTCTCAGATCTTCCCTCTTCTTTTCTTTTCTTCCCTCAACAAATCTTGAGAACACAATTATTTTTTCAGATCTTTCAGATTCTTTTCTTTTCTCTTGTTTATTGATCTTAGCGAACAGAGCATAAGAGGTAAGTCAAATGATTTAAGAGATGTATAAAGTTAAAGAATTCTTACAACTTCTTAACTACTCATATTTACGATTCCAGATAAATTCATGAGGATGTGGTATTTTTTTGAGAAAGTCTCCCCAAGAGAGATGCCCACATTTCGACTGATAAGTTTCTTCACAATACACAGTCACACCGAACAATCTCTGAAAGGAAAACTACCCATGTCGAACCAACAAACCCAATTTTCCCTACTCATATCCTCAAATCCCATTAACACCAAAATAACAACTTACCAACATTACCAAAAACGTGAGGATGATTCAAGTTCAAGTCATGCTTCGCGTAA
This sequence comes from Artemisia annua, assembly GCA_014162995.1. NCBI lineage: Eukaryota > Viridiplantae > Streptophyta > Magnoliopsida > Asterales > Asteraceae > Artemisia > Artemisia annua. Next base: position 105,956 of record LBNU01017084.1, on the reverse strand, counting down.
ACCACTTTGAAATGGCCACGCCAACTATCGAAAATAAGAGAATTTTACTTGTTTCGAGTATGTGTCGATCTGGACTCAAATTTTGTTACGTAGTCGGCAAAGTAGGGGTGTTATTCGGTCCGGTTATCAAGGGTTTTTTTTGGTTAAAACCAAACCAAATTTAAATTCGATTAAACCGAAACGAAATCCAATTTTCAATTCGGTTTGGTTTTCAGGTTAACTCGAATAGCCCGAATTATATAATTTATATTATTTTTCATTTAAATATATAGCTTTAAGCAAAAAAGATATTTTCTAGCTTAATAAATGTTATATTTATATTAGAAAAAAAAATAGTTTTACTGGCATATAAATATATAAAAAAATATACATATTTATGTGAATTTGGTTCAGTTTACATTCTGCCAAAACAATGTCCAAACCGAAAACCAAATATTTAATTCGGTTCGATTCGGTTTTGACAAATTTTGGTTAGAAATGGGTTGGGCCTTACTTGTACTACTTAGTCAACCATTTAAGCCCAAATAAAAAACCTGGCCCAAATTTGTATGATAATGAAAACTTTATCATGTTTCATTTCATTTCATTATCCATCCATTCATTCATTCATCTTCTTTCTCACCAAACCAAACCAAAAATAAGGTTTATAAAACAACAACAGCAACAATGGCAGCAATGGTTTCTCTTCAGAGCTCATTCACAGCTCTTTCTTTGTCCAACAAGTCTTTTCTTGGTCAACGCTTGTCTCCATGTTCTTCTTCTTCACAAACACCATTGGTATGAATTCACATTTTGTTCATTAATTGTTGGTTTCTTGTTATGGGTTTATGTTTTAATGTGTTAAAAATGTCTTCTTTATGATTCTTGCTTCTTTTTGGTAGTTGAATTTCTTTGTGAAATGTTCTAAGAGTGGAATATAGGCTTTTAGTGTGCTTATGGGATTTGAAATAAGCTGTTTTTAGTAAGCAGTTTAAGGTAGTTTCTGCTTATCAGAAAAGCTTATGTCTTTCGAACTAGGTTTATGCATAGGCGGCCCCTTTTTGCTCTTTGATATTTGATAAGCTAGTATGTGCTTCTCAATAAGTGTTGAATAAGCTTATTGCAGTTTGATTGCTTAATTCAAACTGATAACAATGGTGGCCTTAGGGTGAAATAAGCTGTTTCGAATAAAGCGGTTATCTGCTTCTGCATATATGCGTAACCATAAGCTGTTTGTTTGTCTAAGCTCATTTGATGGGCTTATAGAAAATCTGATAAGCTCGTAAGCTCATTTTGTGGGCTTATGAGATTATCTACTTGAGCTTATGAGGTAATAAAGTTCATTAGCTCTTAAGCCCAAAAAATTGAGCTTACGAGCTTATCAGATTTTCAATAAGCTCATCAAATGAAGTTTGATAAACAAACAGCCCTCCAAACTTACCCTAACAAAGACAGATGTAAGAGTTAGATTGATGGCTATAAACCAATTGAGGGTAGATAGTTTACACACTTTTGTCTCAATTAAGACTTGAACCACCAAAGGGCGTGTAGTCTAGCAGTATATGTGGGAAGTGTGAGCTCCCCAACCTAGTGGTTGTGTGTAAAAGAACCGTCACAGATATGGCTGCAACCTCTTGGTTGTAGATACCACTAGGCCAAAAGGGACCACTATGGTAATGAGTTTGATACCGTCAACCAAACACCTTTTATCATCACCATACCTATTCCCTTGTTGCTACTGTGTATACTGTACTACAGTATTCATTATTGATCTTACACCTATCTGTGGCTGTACAAAAGATCGTTTACAGGAATCATTTTTTTAGCGTATTATGTCTTCTGAAAGATATTGAAGAATTTAATTGTCTACTTGCCTGATTAACATAGTATACGGACCTTGTGTAGAATTAGTTTACCATGCACGATGACTGATTATTCCATGTTTATGTTATATCTGCAGATCAAGTCTACAAAGACACCGTGCCCTCCTATCCAAGCGAAGGTTTGTTACTATCCGTTGTCTCCTTTGATTGCTTTTTGCTCTTTTGCCCGTTTTTGCAACTGGACTGATATCTAGATTAGATAAACTATTTTAGGCTAAAAAATAATCAAAATTTCACAACTTTTGATCAAAGCAACAACTTTTCAAAACATTTTGACTTAAGGTAATGTGACCCGTTACTGGTAAATGAGGATGTGGCAGCTGATGTGTGCGTAACTTTTGTCCTTGTTGACTGGTTTTTTACACGGCATGTAAAAACCGGCTATAATAGATAATTACCATACACCAAGTTTTTCCAGCGTAGCCAAGTTTTCACAGTATTTCTAGTTTATGTAGCCAACTTTTTTAGGCTTAAAGAATATGGAAGTCTCTATTTTAAGTCTATGGAAGGTACCCGACTTTCAAACTTCAATATATGGTAATTTGACCTGGTAATCAGTCAGAATGATGACATTGTCAGCTGATGTCTGTGTAAATCTTGGCCATACTAGACTTGTTTTTCTAGCATGTTGTCTGAAAACTTGTTTTCTTAGGTTGTTAGCTTAAATCAACTTTGAGATTTTTTATTTTTTTCTGTCAAAAAAATAAGTTGGGTTGTCCACAACAGAAATCATACCAAGATTTGATATCGTATTATGCAATTTACGCTTTCAACTTTGCACAGATTTGACCTTCTTACCTGGTGTGTGTTTTCAAATTTCACATTTGCAGCTAAAAAGGTGGGAGCGGATTAAATGCAAGCCAAACAGTCTTCCGATATGCCCTCCTATCCAACCAAAGGTTTGTTGCTATCCGTTGTCTCCTTTGATTGCTTTTTGTTCTTTTGCCCACCTTTTCAACTGGACTAGTATATCATCAAAATTTCACAACTTTTGATCAAGCAAAGGTTTGTTGCTATCAAGTCTACAAAGAAATCATCAAAATTTCACAACTTTTGATCAAAGCATTAACTTTTCAAAACATTTTGACTTAAGTTAATGTGACCCGTTACCAGTAAATGAGGATGCGTAACTTTTGTCCTTGTTGACTGGTTTTTTACACGGCATGTGAAAACCGGCCATTATAAATAATGACCTTACAGGCTTACATCAAGTTTTTCTTGCGTAGCCAACTTTTTACAAAAGTTCTATTTTATATAAGCAAGTTTTATAGGCTAAAAAACTATGGAAGTCTATATCTTAATTCTATGGAAGGTAGCCGATTTTCAAAGTTTGATATACGGAAATTTGACATAGAAACCAGGCAGAATGATGACATGGCAGCTGATGTGTGTGTAAATCTGTACCATGTTAGACTTGTTTTTCAAGCATGTTGTCTGAAAATTTGTTGTCTTAGATTGTTAGCTTAAATCAACTTCTTTTTAGATTTTTTATCCTGACAGCGGAAGACTTAATAATGACAGCGAAAGACTTTCGGGGTATTACTTCAAGGATCTTTGTCACAATCATAGAAAACGACACCAAATGACGTTTTAAAGTTTAGATTTATTCAAAATACCAAATATTCGAAATAAGTTAAACAACATGTTTATTTAAAATGTATTAAAACATTTATTTAAGTCCGTGCTTAGTATGCGCACTCCGTGCCTTCAAAGTCCTTCTTCCTTAACTCCTGAGATAAACATGCTAAAAGTCAACATAAAGTTGAGTGATATTCATAGAGTTAAATTTAATAGTTGAACATAAGATGTAGACATTTATTTCAATTTACTCAATCAAACGAGTTAAAAAGTCATCAATTCTGTTATTGCTTTAAGCTCATGACACACAACGATTAACAGCCAATCATATAATATAATATGACGCAAGATATAATAAGCCCCCAAGATAGGTATTTGCCAATAACCTATGACATCAAAATAAAGTGCGTTTGGTGGTTTTCCTCAACGACCAAACGGGGATTGTCAGTCCCTAATAGATCTATCCACAGTTATTTACGTTCAACCTTCAAGTGATTAAGGTTCATGATCAAGGGTCTTTTGCCAATAGCAACTTAAGCAATAATAACAGTCAGCCGGTATCGCAATACCAAATAAAAAGACTTGTGTTCAGATTTATAAGCATGTATCTCCCCACAAAACAGTTTAAAAGTGGGCTATGAACTCACGTTAGTAGTACAATAGTATCGAGATTTCAACGATGTAGGTAACGGCTTCACACACAACCTAAAAGATATTGCACGATTCAGTTTATAGTCCAAGTTCAGTTTTTCATATATGTATCGCGAATATTTTTCATAAATAAAGAATACGTCGAAGTATATAGATGGTGTGTTATGATGAAAGTTAATAAGGAATAAATAACGCATCGTCATCTTTTAATTAATACGACAAAATTATATATAACGTATATATAATTTAATGTGTCAAAGTTTTATATCAAATATGAAAATAATTATATAAAACTATATTATGATTATAAGGAATATTATTTCAGAAAAGTCCCTTCAAGTTTCACCAAGTTACAATATTAGCCTTAACGATACAACAATTTCACCGTTAGTCCAAAATGTATATAATTTACATTTTTGGTCCAATTACATCAATATTTACATTTTATAACTACAAGTTCTTATATTAACAGTTTAGTACTTATAAAAACAGCAAGTGACGGTTTCGACCTTAAGTTTCCATCTTTGACAGTTTTAGTCCCTTGTTAACTTAATTTTTCAAACTTAGTCCAAAAGTTAGCAAACTTGAAACTTAACATTTTAACTTTTCAAATAAGCTCATAACAGCTTATTTGACTTATCAAACTGCTTATTAGCTTAAAAATTACTTATTTCAACTTATTGGGCCTAACGAGCCTAACTTAAAGGCCCGTTAGTGTTTTATGATCTAGTGGGCTTACAGGAAGTTTGGGCCTTGGCTTGGGCTTATTTTCATGTTAAAAAAAATGTTACAAGAGAGCTTATAAGGTCAGCTTACCACATAAGCTTATTATTTGCTTAATGGGCTTTTGAGCCCAAAGTTAGCTTATTAAGTTTTATAGAAAAACAGATTTGGGTCGATTGCTTTGGCTTCTAAAAACAGTTTATACGCGTTCATGGGGTCGAACAAAAGGTGTGTCTCGTTTGTTTGTCATGTCAAAAATGAGGTCGAGTCCTAAAATTATAGGGTCACGTGTCTAGATTTTAAATGGCGAGGTCAAAGTGTTTGTCCCATTTCTGAAATAGAAACAGTTTTACTAAAATAATTCCAAGTGTTTTCGACTAGGTCAAGTAACATTTGGAACGTGTAGCTTTTAGTACGTATATGTTATTTCTAGCTTCAATACTTTATGTCACATGATTTCTAGCGTGGTTAAAATAGAGAATAACAAATAAAAATTATGAGTCACGTTTTTATATTGTGAGAACGAGAGGTCAAGTAAATGTGCTAAAACTAAAAATAACGAAAATAAAGTAATTAGTAAAAGGGTTTCCAAGTTCTCACCTCACCTCTAGGGGTGGTGTAATTTCGATATAAGGTTCAATGAGTGCAAGAGAGGATCGTGGCTTGACTTGTGGTACACCAAGGTCACAGAAACGATCAAGAGTAGGTCTCCAAGGCGTGTCGTGGTCTAGGATTCTTGCCCAAGCTCTCGTTCCTCAAAACATGGTTCAAAACTTATAAACTTTGAAATGTGAAGTGTTTATGTTATGAGCTTCGACTGAGTGTGCATGGGAAGTTATATAGTGAGTTTTTGAAGGGTAATGACAAGCAAGAGATCACAAGAGTTGTGTGTTGGCTTGAAACTATGTGTAGCACCTCACTTTTTGTCCAGTTGAGTTAGAACAAACAAGGATTGTGTAAGACTGTCTCCTGTTCATTCCTGACATCTTACAAGATGTGTATAGATGGGTTTGTTGTCATTGGAGAGGCATGGGTGGTTAATAGTAGTTTGTGACACGTTTTTATTCTTTTTGCTCAAATGATTTGTGTAGTTTACTTTGGTCGAAATTGAGGCAGTAACTGAGGGAGGTGATGAGCAAAAATTATCATTCATGAATATTTTCCAGGTGGGTAAACAAGTTACAATAATATAGGTATGTTGTGTGTCGAAAATTGAAATGGAGGGGGGGGGGAGGGGTTTCTTGGCTTGGTCGCGACTGGGAAAACAAAAAAAATATAAAAACAACAAACACCCTGCTGGGCTTCTAGGCATGGTGGGCTTGGGTTTGGTTGTTCGGCCCAAACTGAAACAAAAGAAAAAAATAAAAAGGGTCCGGTTGGTTTATAAACTAGGAAGTGAGGCCCGCTAGGACATGGGGGCCCACTTAGGAAACTTTAGAAGTCGGGATTAGTTCAAATAATATTAGTGAGTGATCTCAGGATTTTTCGTAGGCTCCGAAATGATATATAAAAGGCACGGTTTAATAACGAAACATATAATATATAATTATAAACGTTTATATAATATTCGCGATACTTAGACTATTTAAGGTTGTGTGTAAACAACGTTCCTAGGCAAAAGTCAATTTCACAAGTTATAGCATTTCACGTAACAAGCCATATATAACAAAAAAAATTTTGTTACCCGAAAAAATGGCACAATAAATAATGCAAACTTATTTATTTAAAGCTTTATATTTACTAATCATACTGGAAAGTCACGGGGGCTACACCACCCTTGCTGATTTATATAATTGGGTCAAACAAATAGGTCAACCGTGGTCAACGGCGATCAATGGCAGTTAATAGTGGTTAAACTTGCCAGAAACTTACAAATCTTGCCGAAAATACCCAAAACTCACTGTAAACTTATTTTATCACTTATAGAGAAAAGTTCATTTAGGGACTAAGTTTTTCTTACATACTGAGAGAGAAATCCCCACCATCCATTTAGTTTGATCTAATAGTGGGGATTAACCTAAGATTAAATATGGAAACCTAAGTACATGTCTTTTTTGTTTTTTGTTCTTTTTTGTTTTGTTTTTTTTTTTGTTATTCTTTTTGTTATTTCTTTTTTTTTTTTTTACTTTTCTTTTTGCCTTTTTTTTCTTCCAATTAACGTTCTTTTTTTTTTCCCCCTAATTCACGATTTTTTTTTTCTTTTATTTTTGCTTCTTTTTTAAATCAAACTTTTTTTTAAAAATAAATTCACGATATTTTTTTCACTTTATTACGTTTTCAGACGTTTTTATCCGTTTTCGTCTGTTTTTTACGTCTTCGTCTGTTTTCGTCCGTTTTTTTACGTTTTCATCCGTTCTTTTATATATTTGTCTATTTTCAGACGGTTTTTGTCCATTTTCGGCAGGTTTTATACGTTTTTTTGTCCATTTTCATACGTTTTCATCTGTTTATATACGTTTTCGTCATTTTCAAACGTTTTCGTCCGTTTTTATACGTTTTCTTCCGTTTTTGTCCGTTTTCATACGTTTATATACGTTTTCGTCCGTTTTTACACGATTTTGTCCGTTTTTATACGTTTTCATCCGTTTTCATATGTTTACACTTGTTTTCGTTTGCTTTCATACGTTTTCTTCCGTTTCCTTACGTTTTAGACGTTTTCATCCGTTTTCCTACATATTCGTCTGTTTTCTTACGTTTTCGTCCATTTTCATGGGTTTTCGTCCGTTTTTAAATATTTTTGGCCATTTTCAGATATCACAAGTGATATTCTGTGATACTCAGACGTTTTTGTCCGTTTTCGTTCATTTTTATACATTTTTGTCTGTTTTTTCAAACGTTTTAATCCATTTCCATACATTTTCGGCGGTATTTATACATTTTTATCTGTTTTCATACGTTTTTTTTACATTATCGTCTGTTTTCAGACGTTTTCGTCCATTTTAATGTATTTTTTTTCCGTTTTCAGATGTTTTCGTCTGTTTTCATACCTTTTGGCAGTTTTTATACGTTTTTTGTCCGTTTTCATCAATTTTTCATACGTTTTCGTCCGTTTCAAGGCGTGTTTTTTACGCTTTCATACGTATTCTTTGTTTTCTTATGTTTTCGTCCGTTATCATACGTTTCTAAATATCATAATTGATATTCTTAATATCACAAGTGAATTTTTGTGATATTCAAAATATCACTTAAAGAAATACAAGTTTTAAGCATTTATTTGATAAAATAAAATATTTTTAGCATTTAGTGTAATTAATGCAATGATATCTAAAGCAATATAATGTAACCTAATGTAATACTTATATTATATATATAATATAATTGATGTAATATAAAATATTAATGGTCCAATGCTCTTTATATAGTTCCACTCGATCATCATGACATTTTGGTATTAAGGAAAATGAATTTCTCTTTGTTCAAAACAACTCTAGTTTTGATGCTCTTAATCGTATGCAATGGTATGTAATATTTTTGTATACGCATTTCGATTAATAGTTATATTTTTAATTTTTTGTATTCAGTTACTTATACTTATAAATTTTCTTTTTATAAAAACAACAGGAGAAAATATGATCAACCCCGACTTGAACTGTTCTCATATATTATACTTTGGGCATTGCCTCGGAAAGAATTGTAATAGTGATTGCATACAAAGAGGTTATAATCGTGGCTTTTGTATATTGATGGCACGTGTTTTAACCTGCATGTGTTGTGATCCTTAGAGAGAAAAATGTATACAAGTGTATCGCATGAGATTGATATTCGAGAACTTATCATTTAAATAAAATAAATAACATGCATGTCTATGTATTATTTTAATCTTCTCCACTTATATGACATTAATAGTTTCGTTTTCCTAAATGATCAAATGCTTGAAAAATAAATACTAGTACTATATTGAAACCAGTTTGGTCCTAACAAAATGCCAGTAACTTTTAATTTAAAAAAAAAAGAAAGGAGAGACTATATGTTCTGACCTTTAGATGTCCTAGTATACTTACTTAAATAAAGGTGGAAAGAGATTTGTTTTTTTCTCAAGTTGAAGGATACAAAATGTAATATATTTTTGTGATATTCAAAATATCACTTAAAGAAATACAAGTTTTATAAGCATTTATTTGATAAAATAAAATATTATACAACATTACATTCATTGGGCTAAGTGGGTAAAGCTTTGTTTCTGACCCGACCCACCCAGCTCCATGCGATAATTTGGTTTTTCTTGCCCCGACCCACACTATTCATCTTAACTCACACATCCTCCCTTTGTTTGAGATCCGACTGTCCAGCTCCAACAACTAAACCCGCCACCGATTTGATCCGACCAAATGGTTACTACAGTTGCCTGTGAGGGGAGCTACAGGAAATCCAATTCTGTGGTTCTTCTTGCGCCATATGTTACAAAGACAGTGACTCTATTATTTACATCCACATATCTTTTGTCCTCCTTGGTTTAGATCATCTAAAGTTAGGTGGCTTGGTTATTTGGTGATCAAAAAAGGCTATGAGCAAATCTAATCTAGGTCTGAATTTTTTCCCTCTTTTTTTTTGTGTGTTTTTTACTGCTATTTCTAACTTTCTCATGATAGGTTTAGGGTTTGCCTTCATTAAATTCTTATAATTGTTGTTGCGTTGCAAATGTTTAGTGTATGTGGGGAATTTTCTGTTAATAGTATAAAGAATTGAATTTTGAAATTTGGGTTTTCTTATAATTTGGGGGTTTTGTTAGTTTTGAGATTTTTTAAGGAGTGTTTGGATTAGCTTATTTTGCTAGCTTATTAGCTTATTCAGTTTTTTGTAAAGTCATGAGCTCTTTAACAGTTGATATTTTGGATTAGGGTTTGGACATAATTTTCGGGGTTTCCTGTATTAGGATGTTTCTTATGAGGTCTTCTTATGTACATATTTGTGCTGATTGTTAATTACATGTTTCAGCTCTGTACATGTTTGTGCTCTATTGCGAATCTCTCTCATAAGAAAGAAGAGGGTTTTAGTTACATGTTTCAGCTCTGTACATGTTTGTGCCGATTATTAAACTTATATTATGCAGGCTCTTTGAATGACACAACGTTTTTCTAAAAGAAATTTACGTTCTTTAATGCAGTTAACTATTGGTTATGATTTTGTGGTAGGAAATCTTGGCGAGGTGGCCACATATCGATTGTGGTTGCAGCCATGGTGTCGGTGTTGCTTCAATGTTTGCAGCCGTGTTGACCTGCGGTTCTTACCCTGATTTTTACAGTTGTGAGATAAAAGAGATATGCAAAAGTGTCTCACTGATTTGTCTTTTGGTTGTAGGTCAGTAAGTGTTGATAATCTGCCTTTCCTTATTTAAAAAGTATTATATTGTAATAAAAAAAATCAACATGTCCTTTTAGGCTTCGATAGACTACAACAACCATCTTTTATTACAGTGAAACAAACAGTTTTTATCATGCTGCTACTTTTTCTTAATTGCACGTTACTGTTTTTTTTCAGCCGTGTTTTTGTTGGGGGCGTGGTGGTGTTGGAGGATCCCGAACAATCAGATAACTATCTGTTCTAAGACAGGCAGCTATTAAAATGTACAATATGGCCTCATTGCAATTCATATTCTCTCAGTATAATTTAGCTATTGCATTTATTTTGCCCATTCACTTGCATATTTACCATTTTTTCTTTCTACAGGTATGTTTGCGACCGAATGCAGACGAAGGTTTACAAGCTAACAAAGAGACGATGGGTAAGAAGTACAATGAGGCTGCTGACCCGCTTAGGCAGAAAGATAAATATTTTAAGGAGTCACACGTACATTCTGACATGCGACCATTTGAACATCAGGTACATATGCGCTAATTTATAATATATTCATGCATAGCGAATTAGTAATCTAACTGTGTATGTGATTGTTTGGCGTGAAATGTTGATTTGGAGTGTGAACATACCTTATTTTCCACTAGCCTTTTGCATTTTGCTTAGAAATAAGTGGTTGTTTGGGATTGCTTATTATCTTTTTCCACAAAGGTATATTTGTTAAGGCAATGATGATCACTACCTGCACTCGGTTTTCACAAAGTGTCATTGATCGATTTTCGTGTCTTGGCGGGGCAGCCATTTCCGCCCTGTGGTTGCAGCCATCAACTGTGTTCGGTAGCACTTTTGTGTCTACAGGTCTGAGCCTTAAGTTAACACATATGAACCACAAGGTGGGTATCCATAGATAGGTCAAGGCGGAAGGCCTCAATAAGTCATCATGGAGGTGAGTGTTCTGTGTTTTTTATGTATCTTTGTGTCTACAGATCTGTGTTTTTTTGTCGAAATGCAGAGTTCTGGATCATTAGGTATATGTCTTTTTTCAATATTGACATTCTTGCGAATTATGTTGTTGTGTACATCTGATGCCATATCCAACTAATGTTCTTCAAATCTTATAAATACCATAAATCTTATAGTCGTTATAGATACCATAAAACTTTGTATTTGTTGGGACTCTTAATACCACCATCTAATGTTATCCAACTAATGTTATTTGCAGCCATGTAAGAAATTGGAAGATTATATTGAAAGTCCCCCCCTGCAAGAAGCAGAGCTTTTGCTGATTCCACACACAATAAAAGAATGGTTCCAGACTTACCGGAAGCTCAGAAACATTTGGCTGCTACGAAGGCAATAAAAAAACGCACTGATAACAATGACGGAGAATTCTCTAGCAGAGGTTCGACCAAGAAACTACCTATGAATGAAACAGGTATTTGTAACAGCAATGTCTTTTTTATGTATTGAAATTACCACCAAGGAGCTAAACATCATCTGTGAGCTTGCAAAAATTATGTCTTTCTAGCAAGAATTTGTAATTTGCAATTGTTCTATTTTTAATATGTAATGCCAGTTGGAATTGTTCTATTTTTTAATATGTAAATGCCAGTCGCAATACGTATATGATGTTATTCTTAATGTGTAAATGCCAGTTGCAGTTCTATTTTTTAATAAAAAATTCTCTTCGTGTATTCTTGCAACATTAAGCTATTCACCATCTTAACTAGATTCACCTATACCAATTTAATATTTTTAGCAAAAACACCCCGCCGCAACGCGCGGGTTTCCCACCTCGTTTTTAACATTTAGTGTAATTAATGCAATGTTATCTAAAGCAATATAATGTAACTTAATGTAATACTTATATTATATATCTAATATAATTGATGTAATATAAAATATTAATGGTCCAATGCTCTTTATATAGTTCCACTCGATCATTATGACATTTTGGTATTAAGGAATATGAATTTCTCTTTGTTCAGAACAACTCTAGTTTTGATGCTCTTAATCGTATGCAATGGTATGTAATATTTTTGTATACGCATTTTGATTAATAGTTATATTTTTAATTTTTTGTATTCAGTTACTTATACTTATAAATTTTCTTTTTATAAAAACAACAGGAGAAAATATGAGCAACCCCGACTTGAACTGTTCTCATATATTATACTTTGGGCATTGCCTCGGAAAGAATTGTAATAGTGATTGCATACAAAGAGGTTATAATCGTGGCTTTTGTACATTGAGGGCACGTGTTTTAACCTGCATGTGTTGTGATCTTTAGAGAGAAAAATGTATACAAGTGTATCGCATGAGATTGATATTCGAGAACTTATCATTTAAATAAAATAAATAACATGCATGTCTATGTATTATTTTAATCTTCTCCACTTATATGACATTAATAGTTTCGTTTTCTTAAATGATCAAATGCTTGAAAAATAAATACTAGTACTATATTGAAACCAGTTTGGTCCTAACAA
>LBNU01017084.1:73858-92681 GCA_014162995.1 Artemisia annua | reverse complement strand
ATATCAAAGCCCTATAGGGGCACCCTATAGACAACAAAATCCCATAGGGCCTATAGGTAGCCAAATCTCACGAATAACCTCTATATATATATCAAGTCCTATAGGTGATCACACTATGGCTGCTCCATCTAACCATATTCAGTCCACATGCGATGGATCACTATGTGACTAAGGTTGATGCAATATCCTAGTTCCATAAGCATAGCAAGTTTTGAGAAAACAAAAGCGATAATAGTCCACATAAAATAATTTGCACGTTTCTCACCCGAAGTATTGAAAACAGAGTTCAAGAGTAAAAGTGGGGCTATGACTCACCTCAAGTCCAGATATCAGCACAAAGAAGTCGGTAGTGGTAAGATGTATCACAACTCAAAAGACAGCAACTACGGACTCGGCACTTCCTAACAATATAAACTCGTTTCAGGATTATTTCCTCAAAATCAAATATTCCCAATCCCGAACGTATTCCTTTTTACTTTCCAAAAATCCGTTTCTCTTGTTATTCTCATATTAGTTTGGCGTTTGTTATCCATGCGGGTGGAGGGTCGACACAACTCAAACCAAGAAATCACAACCAAAAGATATAATAGTAACCACCTATGGGTCTAATATTAGTCCAATATATCATTTAAATAAATCATCGAAGTTTATCAAATCCGTCGACTTGATAACCTTCCATAAGTTATTTACCTAATATATTCTTCCAAGATTATACCCAAAACCTAAATCACATAACACATAGAGTCCTACATGGTACGTTTTTGAGTTTAATAAGTGATATAAATAGGTTCCGAAATCTATCGAATTCGTCAATTCGATAAACTTCACAAAAATATTTATTAACTTATTATTCCCAAACTCCTACCACGACCTAAGGCGTCGTAGGATATAATATCCGATAATAACCCCTTCGATATAACTAAATAAGTCTTATTTAATTTAATCCGTCGACTAAACAAGTTAAATAGTTATATAGATTGGGTGTATTGACGTTAAATATCCGTGACTAGCACCAATAGTCAATAAGAAATAGAATGGTCTAACTTGAATTTAAGTGCCCTCAAATATCTTATAACTCGCAAGGTCTCGTTTTATTTCCAAACACTCGTTATAATTCGTAAAACAATTCCCTTTCAACTTGATCATTTCATTTATACGATAAAAGTATAATAAGGTTTCCGACGATATTATACTAAGTTAATAGTCTAATATTTGTNGTGTAGAGTTATTTTCATAACCATAAAAAGGTCGAGAACTGCGAGAACTGGCAAGGACCAATCAGATTTTAGATAAATATTTTCATTTAATTAATAATAGCATATTTTCGGAAGGGCATTTTTGGTAATTTATATTTGGTACATTTAATTAAGATCTGTATTTACTCCTTTATTTTTGGAAGTTGTTACATGTTACACGATCAAAATTTTCTTCTTAGTATCAAACACTAAAATAGTTTATTATCATCACCACAAAATAAACATGATCTACACCAGTTTCTTATTATCATCATCAGTTAAAAAAAACAAAAACACAAATGGATTCCACACGTGAAAACACTGCTGAAGATCATTCCAATGTTCAAGTTGAAATCAACGAAACACCTATTAAAACCCATTCACATGATGTTATTCAACCCGGAAACGTTGAGGCTATTATTAACTTTGATGAACATGATCAATCTGGTAATTAACATCCTTTTATTTAATTCCGCATATCATCCAGTTTATTTAATTAACATCCTTTTTGTTTATTTAGATGAACAAGAACAATCTGGTAATTAAAAACCTCATGGCATATCACTATCAGGAGGGTGTGACTGTAATCACCCAAGGCATAAGAAATAAGGGATCGAAGCGGCTCAAAGGGAAAAAAATAAACCTTTTCCAAAAGATCGTGAAATTGGACACAACATGCGCACTTGTAAACTGAGCAAAAGCAAAGGCAAGGAAATAAAGGATGAAGACAATAAAGTTGAGGAATAAGGATTCGGAGATGAACTATTCAAACAAAAGATATCTGTTTAAGTAGTATTTTCATTTAATATTTCTAAAAACTTTTAAGTTTTTCTGAATAAATCTTGTGTTTAGTTTGTTAGGGAGATTTATATCCCACAAAATTCAACAATTCATATCTTAATTAGAATATATAAATATGGTGTTTGTTAACTTGTGTTTGGTATAGTAACTGTATTATAAGGTACACATGTGTTTTGATATATGCTAGGATCATTGAATGTATTGTTAAAATACATATGTGAAAAAACATTTGTGTTTGTACTAGTGAATGGATTATAAGGTAGATTGTAAAAGTACATGTGTTTGAACTACTAAGTTTATTAGTCTACGATGTTTTTTAGAAACACATGTATTTTCTTGGTAATACAAGAGTTTGAACTACTAAGCATGTTAGTATATGGTGTTTCTAACTTTCTGTGACACATATGTATTTTTTATTTGTGTTATGATTAGCATATGTATTTGCAAAAATACATTTGATGAAAAACACATGTGAATTTTTAGTTATCGGAATATAGATTATTAGGTATACATGTGAAAAGACATATGTGAGAAATATATGTGTTTAAAATACTGATGTATCTGTCAAAAGTTGTTATAACTTTATTTCATATGTGTCACTATACATGTATCTTTTTAAAATACATCTGCAAACATTACCATATTACACTACTTTATATTATAAAAATATATCATTTTTTTATACATGTGCACACAATAATTTATTAACTTAATTTTACATTACACATGTGCACGTCTAAAATCTGACAATTTTACTACAAATAACACCCAACATAGGCAACAATGTTCCAAAATATCCAACATAACTATGAATCATGTTCAAAATACCAAACACTGGTAACCATCAGAAACGATGTTCAAAACGAGGTTTTCAGACCCGAGCTTCATGGCGGGTTGTTTAGCTTCAATATTATTTTAGTCGATTGCATTTGTTGTTCGGCAAATACCTCAGTTTTTTTGGCCTATAGTTACCAGACCTAATAAACACAAATAGTATCCTAAAGACCATATAATAGCTCATTAGCCAACTAAAAGAACACCAACATCATCAAGAATAACAACAGCTTGGAAAAGTAGAAAATACGCTTGTTTATAAAGTTATTCGTTGGCCTGGTAATACATTGTATAAGATAAGTTATTTACAAATTACCATTAACAAAAAAAGAAAGATGTGGATACTCCATTAAATTTGGAGGCACTGTAACATCTTCATGATTTTCTTGAATAAAGCCACTGTTGAGAAGCCAATTGCTGTTAATGGGAGAATCCAAAACCACCTGTAATAAAAAAAATCCATCAATGATGAGCTAATGCAAACTCCCAAGGCCAAACTAATATGCTTTATATAAACAAATGACTATTTAGGTGGTGTAGCTATGTGTTCTGCATACATATTTCCTATTGAGGATGTTCCCCTCGAACCGACCCATCCTAGGTACAAAAAGGCCTAAGTGAGTTCACCCAGAAGCTCAGCTCAGCTAATGCTGATAAGGCTCAGCTTCAACTAATGCTGATAAGGCTGAAGCCTATATTGGAGTTGATGTTCACAGTGGTCTCAACTTTTCTCTAATAGGTTGAGAGTAGAGTTCAAATGCACATCTGCACTATGTATAAGTCTATACCACAGATAAATGCACATATGTACTAGCCACATTCCATTAGTCTATAACAAATGCACATCTGCACTATCTATAAGTCTATAACACTGATAAATGCACATATGTACTAGCCACATTCCATTAGTCTATAACAAACATATATCCAAACACATATTCACATAACCAAACACATGTATTCACATGTCCAAACACCAGTATTCTACAAACCACGTTTCCACATATCCAAACACAAATATTCATGAATTAAACTACTTAATACCCCTATCCAAACACATGTATTCATATATCCAGATCTTGTATTAATCTAATTAGTCTATTGAATACTCATATCCAAACACGTGTATTCAAATATCCAAACCCCGATATACAAACCACATGTCCACATATCCAAACACTTGTATTCACAGACAATCTTGTATTCTACAAACCAAAAGACAAAACATTATATTCACTAATTAATCTAATTAAAGAAAAATAGTTGTTTATCCGAAATACATGTACTTACCTAGATTAATCAGCCAAATCTATATTCATACTCTAAATCAAACCTTATATTCACTTACAATAACTTTAGGATTATCAACCAAATGTACATTCATACTCATTTTCATAATCAACCAAATGTACATGTAATGTATTTTTATCAGTACAAAGACTAATCCTATCACAAATCAAACCACAAGTATCTCTTATAATCAATTTCCAACTAAAAAACACAAATCTTCATTTGACACATGTATTTTACTAATCTTAACATATATCAAAACACATGTATAGGTATTTAGTCTATTTACTAATACAAACACAAGTATTTACAAAAACCAAACATGAAACCTTCAATTGAAAAATCAGACAATCACAAATACAGAACATAAACCATATAACATTAAACCTTGTATTCTCTAATTAGTCAAATGAAAAGATCAAAAAACATTACTTTCCATCGATTTAAGAAAACTTAATTAAACGAAAATACTTCCCCTGTTTTTTATACAATAATACTCAAAACATCAATGCACCTTTAAGATTATATAATTTTTATCACAATTCACAAATATTCACATACTTGTACAGCTAAACCCGGTATTATATTAAACAAAACCCATACCTTTCATTGATCAAAAAATAAAATGCGTCTGTGTTTGTGTTTTCCTTCTCTCTATTCCGATTGAAACCCTATTTTTGGTTGATTATATAGTTGGAAGAAGATAAGAAGATAAGATTGTTGTGTATGTTTTGAATAGTGAAATAATTTAGGAGGTGAAATGTTTTGATCGGAGAGAGAGAGGGAGTGGAAGATAATAACTCCCTCCGATTTTAGTGCTAGTTGCATTTCAAAGAGATCAGTTACCAAAAGTAATGAAATACAAAATCCCTTTCTTGCCCTCCATTTTAAAAGAAACGGATTAAAATTTGCCCATTTATTTACGAAAATGCCATGCTCGTTATCAACCATTGATGAGAAAATTCAAAGGCCAGGATCGGTTCTCGCAGTTCTCGANTTGCCACAAAGCTTGTGGGTCCCACCCGAGACTTCTATAGTCTCGGCTTGCTCAATGGAGCTCGAACCAAGACCAAACCGACCCCTTGGGTCGTCGGCCATGAACCAAACAACAACAATAACCATCCCAAACATCCACAAATCAAAAACCAAGTACCAACTATCATCTAGAAACCAAAATAGCTCGAAAATGGCTCAAGCCGAGAGCAAAAGCTCTCGGTTACTACTCGACCCATCAAGAAAACAAGAAACCCGGATACCAAACTCTCCTTTTAACCCATTTTATCAAAAACCCATTTGAATCTCGCGTTATTATCCATAATCCCGAAAGAAACATTAAATTCGTGACCCTTAGGTCACGTTTTTCATCAAAACACGAGTCAAACTCGTCTCACCTTCGATACCCAAGACCAAAATGTAAAATACTCCGAAAACAAAAGAGATGGTGGCGATTTTTGTAATTTAACGAGATGAAAAAGGGGGTATTTATGGCGCGTGTATGAGTGGATCTTGTAGAGGACAAGATGGGGAGTCGTTTGGAGGTGGTGGTGTGGTGTGGTATTCGGCGGTGACGGCGGTGATGGCCGGTGAAGTGGCGGCGGCTAGGGTTTTCAAGAGAGAGAGAGATGAGAGAGAGATGGAAGTGAAAATGTGTGTGTGGGTGTGTTTATTTTGGCCGGTTATAACCCACAAGGACCAAATTATATTTATTTATTTATTTTGAAAACAATTTAGTAATAATAATAATTATTATTATTAGTGGAAGGGGGCGGCTAGTTATAAAACACAAGGACCCTTTCCGTAAACTTTTCAAGACATCTCGACACTCTCATCCCGGGCTCGTTCCCAATATTATAAATTTCACGACACGATCAAAATAAATATATAGCTGAATCGCAAATTCAAAACGTTTAACTTTTTGGTTAGGTTATCCTAGTGTCGGAGTCAACGTAGTGCCACGAGTGCGTGATTTATTAAATTGCAACATAGATTTCCAAATCAAAATGTTAAATTTCAAATTCGATTCCACATTAACCCCAAACATCGTCAATCACAAAATAAATTCCATGTTCGTCACGAATAAACATTTAATATAGGATTATAAATGAACTTTAACGTAATGCGGTTTTTCTAAATAACTCCCTAATTTGCCAGTTGTCACATATTCATCCGTTCTGCTAATCCATTCTGCTGCGGCGTCCCGGCAACTGTCAAATGTCTAGCAATCCCACTCTCAGTGCATAGCTGCTCAAACTCCCGGTTACAGAACTCAAGACCATTATCTGTCCTCAGCTTCTTAACCGTCCTCCCAGTCTGATTCTCTACTAACTGCTTCCACTCTTTGAACTTTCCAAATGCTTCGTGTTTGAATATGAGAATGTAAACCCATACCCTCCTGGAATAATCATCAACAATAGATAAGAAATACCTCTTACCTCCCAATGATTCCACCTGAGACGGACCCCATAAGTCTGAATGAACATAGTCTATACTCCCTGAGTAGTGTGCCTTCCTACACCGAAACTGACTCGATGTGACTTTCCCAGAACACAATTCTCACAAAATTCGAGCTTACCTAGACTCTTCTTTCCAAACAGCTCCTGCTTTTCTAGCACCTGAAGTCCCGCCTCACTGATATGTCCCAGTCTTTTGTGCCAAACCTGCGCAAGACTGTCTTTTTCTTCAACACTAGCATTAAGCTCACCCGCCACTGCATGGCCATCCAAAGAGTATACGCAATTATCCCTTCGGGTTCCAGATAAAACAACCTTGGAACCATTAATCACCTTGATTTTGCCCGACTGCAATTTAACGGTATATCCCTCTTTTTCAAGAGTTCCCAGCGATATCAAGTTTCTTTTCAATTCAGGAATATACCTGACATTGTGTAATACAAAACTTGACCCATCTTTCAGTTGTAGCCTTACTTTGCCAATACCGCTGATCTTGCACTCCCTGTTGTCACCCAACAGTACCCTGCCCCCATCGCATTCCAGAAAATCAAAAAATATATCTAACCTGGGTGTCATGTGGTATGAACCTCCTGAATCCATGAACCAATCTAACAGAGCCTCTGCACTCATAACCATCATCACCTCAGAACCGTCATAAATCGAACCACTGGAGCTTGGCTGATCATCTTTTTTGACGAAACCATTTGACTTCTTGCGATTATTCTTCGGACAGTTTCTCTTCAAGTGCTCCTCAGACTAGCAAATATAGCACTTGAGTCTTCCACCTCGAGACTTCGATCTTGACTTTCCCCTAGACTGATGCGAATTCCTGCGATCAGTTCTTCCCCTCACGTATAACCCTTCACCATCATCCCCCTTCGCCTTAGATCTTTCTTTGATTTCCTTTGAATTCAGTGTGGCCATCACATCCTCCAAAGTCAAAGCTTCCCGTCCATAAAGCAAGGTATCCACAAAGTGTTCGTATGATGCTAGTAAAGAAGTGAGTAATAATAAAGCAAGATCTTCATCCTCGAATTTTACCTCAATATTTACTAAATCAAGAACGATTTTATTGAACTCATCTATATGCTCGGAAATCGTACGTCCAGCCGGCATGTAGAATGTATACAACTTCTTCTTTAGGTACAACTTGTTGGCCAAGGACTTTGTCATGTACAAAGTCTCGAGCTTGGTCCAAACCCCCGCTGCAGTCGTCTCCCCGGTAACCTCTCTCAGAACCTTGTTACCTAAACACAAAATCATGGCACTATGAGCTTTTTTGTTTAGCTCAGCTTTCGCTGTAGCATCCATATCCGCGGGTAAAACCTCCAGAGCTGCTTCACATCCATGTTGGATTAATAAAGCACGCATCTTGACTCTCCATAACCCGAAATCACCAGTTCCATCGAATTTCTCGATCTCAAACTTGGCTCCCGTCATTCTTTAATCCCTTTGTTAATTTGCTAAACCTTGTGATAAATTAAACCTCACAATCACAAATTACAAAGTCCTTTGTGCAATACCCTCTTAATTAATGTAACCTTTTGTTTTATAAATAATAAAAACAAAAACAAATTAATGCTTTTTCTTTCCACAAATATTTATAAAAACAAAAAAAACACTCTCCTGTTGACTTTATCTTTGAGACTTTGATGACAAAACCCTTTCTTCTTCCTTTGTACGCCGACAACAAGAAAAGAAAAACCAGATCCAAAAACCAATCTTCTTTGTCAATCAAAAACAAACACTAGTCAATCTGCTGCTCCTTGTCGATCAAGAACTTGAACAACAAGTACCTTTTTGTAATCGAAAACCGGTAGCCCAAACAGAACGTAAGTTCTGCTCCTTCTAGAAAAACGAACACCAAAAAAGAACCCTTCTCGATCGATCCTAGTAACCAGCGAAACCCGCGAACCTGAGCTCATGATACCACTTGTAGGTATTCGATAACCTACAACCCTGGTTTACTAGAGCGGAATATATCTCGATGTTGAAGCACCAGCAGTTGATATAATCGACAGAGAAGAAGAAACAAGCACACAAGGTAATATCCCTTAATCGAATCTTGATTTGTGGAAGATAATAACTCCCTCCGATTTTAGTGCTAGTTGCATTTCAAAGAGATCAGTTACCAAAAGTAATGAAATACAAAATCCCTTTTTTGCCCTCCATTTTAAAAGAAACGGATTAAAATTTGCCCATTTATTTACGAAAATGCCATGCTCGTTATCAACCATTGATGAGAAAATTCAAAGGCTAGGATCGGTTCTCGCAGTTCTCGACCTTTATTTGGTTCTGAAAAGAACCTTCCCTATATATATATATATATATATATATATATATATATATATATATATATATATATATATATATATATATATATATATATATAAGGGAGGGTTTTTTCAGAACCAAAAAAAGGTACAGAACTGCGAGAAATCAGTATCAACCAATCAAATAATTTTGAATATTTATTTTTATTAATTAATTCAAAAGGGCATAATAGTAAAAATACATTTTTTATTTTCTTTTTGATTTTTTATTAAAAAACGTATTTTTAGTACCTAAATTTTAGGATTTTTTTTTAAATAATTTCTTTTCATGATTTCAAAAGGTAACATATGTGTTTTTTTTCTTCATATAAGTCAATGTGCACATGTGTTTCTTTTAAATAATGTAAATTTACATGTTTTTTTTTTATAATCTAAACTTTCATATGTTTTTAGTGCTTAATTGCTTCTAATTGCACAAGTGTATATTTACAAGTAAATTTTTATAAGTATTTTTTAACACATACACATTTGCATTCTTTTAACAAAAATAGAGAATACAAACTTTAGCAAAAATCCAAAAAATCTACACTCCTATGTTGGAAATTATAATTAAGTTGATAAGACAAAACATGTGAAACATGAGGGACTTATGTAGACAAAGGATGAAACTTGCAAAGAAAGAAAAAGATTACTGCATATCTTTTTATTATTCTAGAATATCCTTTGTAACCCTAGTATCTCTATTATATAAAGAGAATACAGGGATTTAGTTTTATGTACGTACAAGATGTAAACCTAGAAAAGGTGTGTGTGTGAGACGTTTTATGGGAAAACGTCTAGGGTATTTTGGTATTAGCCTCAAGAATCTTATGATTCCTGTTAGAGTGTAACCGTGCTACACTTGATCATGTAGCATTGGGGCTTTGGTGTATATTAGAGTAGAGATGATGACAAAGAAACCTTGTTACAATAATAAAAGATGTTTTGTTTATCCGCTGCGTACATGTTCTTTATCTTTATTATTGTTTATCCCTAGTGCTCTAAACGGTCCATGGAGTTATCCTAAACTCCACAATTGGTATCAAAGCTCTTGGAGCTCGTTACCTAGGGATTTACAAGGTTTCTTGGCGAAGAATGAAGAAGAAAATCGATTTTGGTCAATTTTCGCAACTTTCTGCAGAGCTGTTTTGCAACGGCATTTTCTCCTTCGTTAACCGTTGGATCTTGCTGCAATTTTTACTGGAGGTTCTCTACATATCAAGGAAGAGTTTCACTGGAGGGATCTTCGATTTGAACTCTCAGTAAAAAGATAAAAATTGTCAAAGTCTGCTGCAGAAAAGGTTTATGTAAGTCGATTTTTAGGGTTTTTGTGATATTCTACTTTCTATATTCGTTTTCTGTCAATTAAATTCGATATGGAAGTTGATTAGGAGCTTCATATTCATACCTTAATCATCATATGGATCTTGGTTTGAATGTATAAGCGGTGCATCAAGGATAATTTTGGTTTTATAAAACCTGATCGCTACTGTGCTTTTATGAGGAGAACATGTATACTAATGGAAGTAAGCTTACTGCTTAGTAATCCTACTGGTACTATCTCTCGCTTATTAAGGCTCCAATTAATAAACCGAAACCCTAGTTTCTCTCTCTTAAAATAGCGTTTTGAAGAAAACCTGATTTCCACCATCTGGTAGTTGCATATTCTGATTCATATGATCAGTTTAGTGTTCTCCTATGTCACTAAATTGAATCGATCATCAAGAGAGTAGTTTGTTTAGGTTTTGCATGATACAAGAGTTAGAGAGAGAGACAGCTAAGGATTGATTATGATCGGTCATTGACAATATGTTTGGATCATCACGTGAATATAAGGTTCATGGTTTCTGTATCATCACGTGAAGTGAGTACGAGTTGAAGGAATTGTGGTCTACTGGTAATCAATATTATGGGTCTATATCTCTGATTTGTATATTCTTATTTTGGTTATCATGGGTCGGTGGTATCAATATTCTTTAGGATTATTTTCACAATATGGTTTACCTCGTACAAGATTTAATTGGTCGAAACTTTTGATTGATAGTAGCCATATTTTTCATTAATTCGTGCTCAGTGGGAGAATGATAATATATTAAGATCATGGTTTTAAATAGTTTTCAAGGATTGTGATTACTGGTCTTTGAAAGCTACAAGCAGGTCGTGACTTCATGGTTCCCACTGCTCGTTCTTTGTTTCCACTGTTGCCTCGCTCGTTCCCACTGCCAATGTATTTTGTTTCCACTGCTGGTTATCTGCTACCACTGCTCAAGCATTTTACCACTGCTATGTGTTTCCACTTTCCACTGCCAGTTCTAAGTTTCCACTGCTATGTTTATTTATGAACTGCTTGTTGTGTTTCTGTTGTACGAAGGTTCAAAAAAGAACAAAGGGAGTAGTTCTTACTTGTTTATTGATAGAAACAAGAAGATTTGATGGTAGCATATAGTGGTATATTAAAGGTAATGGGAAACACTAAAGAAGTCGATATTGGGCAAATTATTAAAAAAGGTATTATACTTGCCACCTTTTCATCTTCTGGGTAGTGAACAAATTTTTTTCATTTTCAGGGTAATAAACTCGTCTTTTTTTCATCTTCAGGGTACTATGTGACTTGCTCAACCGGTAGCAAGTTCCACCACTACCCAAAAGATGAATTTGTGGCAAGTATAATACNGGCCTAGGCGTTAACTAGATAGTCCACTCGTGATGGGCTTTAAGTATAATTATGTATTCGCGAGCCTCGTGGGCTGCAAGTATCGTTGTAATGGCCCTTTTGTGATGGGCTTGCGTATTGGATGGGTTCATGACCCGGATCCATATCATACGTCATCACATATCTCATTAATTATCGACAATATAAGTTTTTGTTATACTTTGCACACAAATCTAATTAACACTTACAATATTTACTTAATAGAAGAAAACTAGCTCGGCGATTAAGCGACATGTCTAACTGATGACTAACGACGTGACAAGAGTTGATTAAGCTCGTCTCAGACTCGTACTATCTCTTGTCAATGGAAGTAAATTCAGTCACTGAACGACACACCTATTTGATGATTAATCAAATTAAGAACTATGCTAGAATACATCACATAAGTGATAAGCAAATAATGCAAATTTGACGGTATCATTCACATTCATGCACTATTCAAAGATTTTTTTTCCCCACCTCTTTTTAACTGCAGCGGGCTGCAACGACTTTTAATAAACCTCTTGCTCTCTCCGTTTTAAAATGATTGTCAGAAGACAAAAATCACATAGTTTAATATGAGTGGGACCGTGATAATTCTTAATTACTTAAATAGAATATTCGTCAACTAAATTCTTTTTTTCATACTTAAAATAGAAAGTGAATAATTATTTTGAGACATTTAAAAAAAAATGTGAAATATAATTTTGAGACGGAGAGAGTAACGTACATACTCTATTCTAAATGCTATGCTTGATGATTTTATAAACAAATGGAATCTTTGATCAGTTTAATGACTATTTAGATGTATGCGTGACACGTTTATACCTACTCATACATGCATTCATATGTATGTGGCGAAAAGAAGTATTACATAGCATATAAAAGCACGTGATTATTGTTATTTTAATCTAAGTTTTTATGTCACAGGGTTTTGATTATGAGTTTGAGCATGCATAGTCAAACAAATATATGAGCTAATTAATCATTAAAAAGTTGATTTTAGACTAAGCTTAAGATCAGATAGCATATGATGAGGAAATCAAAACAGTATATAACTCTTGGATTGTTAATAGGTTTAAGAAATCTCGTCCAAATTGGAAGGACTTTGTTGTAATTTTCTTTGCTCGAGCTTATTGCTTGAGTCTTAATAAAATTTACGTCGTTCAAAATATAAACCAGAATATAATTAATTGTCTAAATCTTTTGCAAGTATTTGATCGCTGAAACTCGAAATGAGAATTTGGATCAGTACACCCTAGCTCTTGAACATCCATTAGACCATTAAGGTAAAAATCCATTACAAAACAACATAAATAAAATGTTATTATCAGAAAACTCGACTCTTTGCATGCTCGTTAACATGTTAGTCATTCCACATTGTAAAAACACTTGGGCTTGATTCTTGAACCGATGAATCACCAGACCAGCCAGCATGGTTCTCGATCGGTTGGCAAATTGTCGTAATCGACCTTAACCATATATAGAAAGTTCTTCAGGTGTACTGCCAGACTGTCCAAGAAAATTACCCATATACCCTCCACCGCTAAGCTTCCACTTGAGGTACCACCATTGTTGTTTGTACCATCCATCACAGAAGAGGAAGATCCACCCATGTTCATTAAACCATGAAGCAAAACCGGATTGTTTTGGAGATAGCTATTGTAAAACTGAGGTATTTTACTTGATGATTGTTGAGAATTATGCATACGTAGACATTCCTTGGTTATATCACTCTACAGCCTCACACTTGTTTGTTTTGTCAGTCGATGAATTTCGACAAGCCAAGTCATAACAGAATTGTTGGTTACAAAATGGGAAAGAAAACAACTATATACAAAGAGGGAAACAGACTTAACAACTTTCTAAATATATGATGATAAAAGTATAGAACTATATTTATTAACTTTGTTTTATTTCGTTCCATTCTCAAATTAGCACCGGTCGAATTAGCATCAATTGGTGTTAGTTGCTAATTCGACCGGTGCTAATTTTAGAATGCAGTAAAATTGCTTAGTCGTTTCTAAATTAGCAACAAATATTTATGGTCATTTATAAAAATACCAACTATTTTTTTTGTTGCTGAAAAAAATAGCAACTTTGTTAACAATTTCGTTGCTAAAATTAGATGCTAAATACACAATTTAGCAACAATTCCTCCATTGTTGCTAATGGCATTTTTCTAGTAATGTAACGTATCACGAGAATTAGATGATGTTAAGCCCAATGTTTTTATAAGAGAGTATAGCGTGATTTAGATATGATAGACCAATGTTCATATTATTGGCTTTTAGATATATGTCTTAATAAGATTATTCAATATATGAAATATCGCCAAAAGCGACTTGATAATTTCAATCTTTACTCGGCTGTATTTTCATTAAACAATCTCAACTCGGCTCAATAACACAAAGCTCTGTCAGCTCCGCAAGCTTCATTGGTCAAGTACTTCAATGCCGAGTCTATGATAGAAGATCCATTTGAGATGTGATAAATATCCAAACACAAATAATAAACGAATTACTAACTAGTAAACTAAGAAGCTAACTGATTTTGCATCATTTTTTTTTCTCATTATTACACTCCATAAAACAAAGTTCAACTAAATAGGAAAAGAAACAAGTCATGTTATATAATCTTTAATTAAGACGAAGAAACCTAGACATACGGATATTCTTTATATATATCGATAATCGATTGTCTAACGAGTGCACGTAACTAAGCAATTGGTTTTGCTGCATTAAGAAATAAAGGTTTTTTTTTTTTTTTTTTTTTTTTTTTTTTTTTTTGAACAAAACCTTAAGAAAGAAAGGTTACAAGTCATTGTAATGCTACTCACTATTGACACTTGTTCCCGTTCACGCAAAGTTGTTGACATGTGATTTTCAATATACTACAATTGAACATGGATCGATCATGGTGTCATGGTGATGCATTGTCACTTTACTAGTTTTATAAAATTTGCCATTTATGTTCATATATAAAACCTTTACAACGTAACATAATGAAGTAAAATAAGATATAATTACCAAATACTACTATAATTTTACGTGATACTTGCGTCTTATCATGAAAATAACATAATTATTCTAACCAGCACATAATCCTATCGTCTTTTATGTCTTATAAAACATAGAGATGACATTAAATTGCGATTTACGAATGTTTAGTCATTTCGATCACATACCATTATTGATCACATATTTCGATCACATACCATTTTAGGGTTTAGGGCTTAGGGGTTAGGGGTTGGGGGTTGGGGTTTGGGGTTTGGGGTTTAGGGTTTAACTAGGGGTGAGCAATAGGGGTGAGCAATAAAGCCGGAACTATCTAGAATTTCTTGATTTAGATTTTGGGTGTTCAAAAAATATTCGTATTCGGATATCCGAAAACTTGATCATAATTTATTAAAAAGTTGGGTTTTATGAAAGGACAGTTTTGGAAATCATATAAAAGTTTTCCAAAAATTTTAGATATCTGGATATTCAGATATATAAAACTGTTATCTCAAATTTCGGATATCCGAATTAAAAAAAATAAAAATAAAAATAAAATAAGAAAAAACCTTAGATAAATTTCGGATATCCAAATTTGTGATATAACTAGTTGTTAACAAGTCCATTAAATTTTTAACCCTAAACAACAAAAAAATATTGTTAAAAATGTTTCATTGCATATTTTCGCTTCAGTTGCCAATTAGATAGGAGATATTTCATGTCAGTTGTTTTCTTTTTCTTTCATTATAGAAAAGTCGTTAGTTGGGACGTTAAATTATGAGCTAAACAATGGTATCTTAATACAATCATTGAGCTTATTGGAGGGGGCCTAGCACCCGCTAGCCACCCCCTCCCTCCGCCCCTGGGTGTGTCGTCGGCGTTCGAAATGGTGGTGGCGGGGCTGGTGGTCGGAAGTGTTGGCGGTGTTGGTGGCCTGAAGTAGCGGAAATGGCTGGTGAAGACAAATGGCATTTAAGTCTTTTTCATGTAAGAAAGGTGGACCGAGGTATTTATAATGACTGATGAGTGTGTAAATACTCATCATTTTTACCTAATCTGAACTGCCAAAACATCCAAAAACACCCAATAATGCATCAAAATAGTGAAAATATTCCAAAAGTGTGTTTTATATGTTGTAGATGCAAAATGTTTGAAAACAAATGAAAAACGAACAAAGTTTGCACAATTGGCAGTTTCAGTCCCTCAACTTTCACAAATTGTCAAATCTAGTCCCTGGATATTTCAAAACATGAAAAATATCATAAAAGGTCCTTGGGGATTCATAAGTTGTCAAAACAAACCCTTTGAATATCAAACATCACAAATTTACAACTTTGGTCCCCCAAGTTTGAAAAATGTCAAAAATAGTCCTTGGTGATTTAAAAAAGTAAAAATAATCAAAAATAAACCTTGTACTATTCATAAATGACACAATTGGTCCTTGTGGTAAAATTTTGGAAAATTACAAGATTGGTCCCTGAAGTTTCACAAGTTGGCAGAAATGGTCCCTAGATATTCAAAATAGGAAAAAGGCAACTAAGGTCCTTATACTATTCACATATGGCAAGAATGGCCCTTGGAAATACTTTGGAAACTTGTCAATTACAGCCCCTCAAAAATCCAGAAATTACACATTTAGTCCTTGTGGAATTATAAAACCAAACGGGCCCTTTATCTTATATAAACCCAAATCCAAACTAAACCCATAAAACCCCCCAGCCAATTCACCCTTTCTTTTTTTCTTTTTCTTTCCCAGGCCCAACACATCTTAGCCCAACCCAGTGTTTAAACTAAAACACCCCCTTCCCCCCTTCCTTCCCCGTTCACACCACCTCTCCCACCTCCTTCATCCCACTTGCAGACATGGTCCACATCCACCACCACCATCACATCCCACCGCCCAAGCCACTATCCCCCTCCCTTCACCTCAGCATTAAATGCTGCCACCCCCTAGTTGTTATAACTGTCCAAATTGGACTTATCCATTTTTTGGCGCCAAATCCCTTTAAACGGCTCAGATCAATTTTGGTGATCCAATGGCTCAAGAAAGAAGTGGGAAAGGTTCAGTGGGGCCCAAGGAACTCTGGAACTCATCTATAAAAGGCAAAGAAGCAAGGAAGAAGAATATATAGTGCAATTTAGCATAATTTAGCTCGTTAAGATAAATTTCAAGTTTTTAGTGTAACAATCAAGCTTTTAAGCATTGTACTAGTTATTTTCAGTGTATTGTAACTCTTTCTACTTAATCAATTTCAATTCAACAGTTTGTTCTAAGTTTATGCAATTTCAAATTTTCAAATTTCTCAATTCTGCTTAAAGTTGTTTGTAGCTTTGTTTATGGACTCATAGGCACACATAAGCTCCTAGAAAGCTTATAAAAGCTTTTAGAAACATTAAAACTCAGCCTAGTATCAAAAACAGAAAAATACCAAAAAATACAAAAAGATACAGTGAAAATCAAAAATATGTTGAAGAAGATGATCACAGCTGGAGCAGGGTGAATTTTGGATGGCCTTGGGTTAGTGACCTTGTGGAAGGTCTATAGGATTGGTCTTGATCCTTGGTTCTTGGTTTTAGCTTGGAATGCACCTTGTAAGCTTTTTGTACCATTTATGCATTCTACTGTGATTGTGCTTATAGACTGCTAATTTGTGTTCTTTATGTTTATTTGGTGAAGTTTAGTCACTGCATTGCCTAATACATGATCTTTGTTCATTAATTTCTTTTGTGCTCATATTTTCCATTTTGACTGCCAAATTAGCATCATAGTGATTATTGTGTTCAAGGTGTTATTATTAGTGTTAAAGTACTTAAATGGACTAAGTATATCATTAGGAAACCTGTGATATTAGTATTGTGAACTTCAATAGTCATCTCTTTTGAAAACCTTGAAATCTCATTCATAAAAGTGTGTTTGGATCAGTAGGGTTCTCTGTTGTAAAAAGTGTTTTAGTTGTTGTTTGTTCTTGATACATGTCACTTAGGGTCTTAATAAGTTAGTTAAAGTGTAATAACCAGTACTTCTTTTGGAAAAAGTCAAAATCTTGTTTAATCTCAATTCTTGTTTTCACTGTTAGGATTTTCAAGTTAATGCTCATTCAATTCAGTTTATAATTGACAAGTGTGGTTTAATTCAGGCTTATAGTAACTTAGTATCTAATTTGTAACCACTAGTGATCATTAGAAATCCACCAAAGTCAAAATTGAGTGTTTAAGTAAAAAAGTCAAAAGTTCCACTGTTAAAAAATGAACAGATCTTTAAGGATCTGCACAGTGTTCATTATTGTTTGGAAATGAATAGCAAGTGTTGTTTTGTGTTCTATGGTTGCTTGTGGATCTGATTCAACAAAAATCTTTGATTTTCAAACTCATTTGCTCATTAAATTTTGGTCTTGAAAGTGCCTGGTTGAGAGTTCATCTCCCCTGTGCACCTAGAGTCACCAAACTTTTCTAAAGCCATAACTTGTTCAATTGTTGATCATTTTATGAGATTTTTGTTGTTCTTAGAAGCTACTTAGGTTGGCTAGTTGTCTGTATGCTTGGTTTGGTCTCATTTGCTCATTCATTAGCTTAAATTGGTCTCATAAGTTGCCTTTAGGACCACTGTTCAATCTGTTGTTCACCAGTTTTCAATAAGCTTGTTGATTTCTTGTTCTGTGTAATCTAGTGTGTAATTATTGTTTGTTTTGAGTTAGTATAAGTTGTTTAAGTTTAGTTTCAACATATTTCATCTCTGTTTTACTTTGTCTCACCATTTGGCCCTTTACCATTTTTCTGTGCAAAGTTTCTATACTCAGTGTGCACAACCAACTTCATTAGACTCCACAGGCCTTATTAGTGAACCTTAGGACTTGAACCTTGGCTTATTTAAAAGCCCTCCCAACCAGTTTTTTATCTCAACTTTTGTTTTCAACTCTTGATCACCCTTGTAGGCCCCACACAAGCCTGCATGTTGTCCCATTTCTGTCTCAGTACAAGATTTTCCAAGTGCTTATTTTGAGCTTGTAGCTTATTCAGTGCGTATTTCTTGTTGATTTAGCTTCATAACAGTTCTAGTAACTTACTTGTATCATAATCCATCACTGTGGACCCCTCTTGAACTCATTTGAGCTTATTTCAATCTTTGGTCAAACAAAAGTCAAACTGCCATAGATAAAAGCTTGCACAGAGCTTATTTTTGAGCTTAAGCAAAAGTGTTTTCATAAAAGTTGTT
>LBNU01017084.1:27762-46569 GCA_014162995.1 Artemisia annua | reverse complement strand
AAACCTATCCCAGAATTTACAGCTTGACTACCATATAGACAACTAGCTAAATTATCACCTGATATTAACAACTTTTTATGTGTAGCTATTTCCTTATCTAGCTTCTCTTTTAGTACTTGGTTTTCAGATTCTAATTTAGCATTTAGTTTCTTAGTGTATGTCAACCCATCTTGTGCACATTTTAAATCTCTCTCTAACACTCCTATTTTTTCTTCATAAGTAACCTGATTCTTTTGAAACCAAATTTTTTGTTTTTCTAAAGTTCTTAAACCATTTTTTGTAAGCTTCAAGTTCTTTATAACATTCATTATATTTTGGTTTCAATTCATCATAAGATACCTTAAGCTCATTATATTTTACACTACAACCAAAGACACAATTATGTACCTGTGAGATGCCCATAAAGGTAACTTGATCATGATGATCTTCTGTATCACAGCTGGCCAGCAATCCACTCTGATCAGCTTCAGCATCACTACGCTCATGAGTCTTCCATTCAACATGATCATCCACAGTCACCAAAGCTTTAGAAGATCCAGCTTTGGAAGTTCCAACCTCCCCTTGATTCTGCTGATAGGTAGAATACCTAACCTCATCAGTAGTCTTCCTATCCTTGCACTCTCTTGAGAAGTGACCCATCTGTCCACAAGTATAGCACTTGATCTTTCTTCTGTCAAACCTAGCTGGATCTCTTCCATTGAAACCAAACTTTCTCCCAGACTTGTTCTCAAACCTCTTGATGTTCAATGAGAGCATAGCCACCTGCCACTTCAAGTTCATCTCTTCCATATCCAACGGATCCACCTGTTCAAAGTCCTCATAAGCTAGTTGTTGCTGATTTTCATAGTCAGCAACAAAAGAGTGAAGTACATCTTACAATACACTACTGGACTGTGGTTGAGTATTTGATTTAGTAGTGGTGTATGAAGATGAAGCTGAGGAAATTGGGCTTGAAGTATGAGTCATCATATTGGAGGTGGATCTTACAAAAGCTGAGTAAGTGGGAGTGGAAGAACGAATGGGACTTCTGACATCTGGCTCAAGAGTTTTAAGCTTGTTGTACAGATCATCAAAAGACATAATATCCAGTCCACCCTTAGCTTTGAGTGCAATGCTTACATGTAGCCAAGATGGAGGTAAGGATCTCAAGAACTTTGCTTTGCAATCTTCATTGTCTGGCCTGGCCTGCAGCTGATTCAATTGACTCAAGATCCAGTGGAATCTATCATATCCCTTGTGGATACCTTATTCCTCTATGACTTGAAATTCTTGAAACTGCTGCTTGAGCATTAAGCAGGATTGTCAGCATATTTGGTGATGTCAGGAGAAACAGGAGAACTGTCAGTAGAACTGTCAGCAGAATCCTGGTTACTGTCAGTAGAACTGTCAGCAGAATCCTGGTTTCCACTGACTGCTTGTGCTGATTGTCTAAGGAGTGCTTCAGCATCTTTTGCAAACTTCTCACCAAGCCTCTTAGCTTCTTGAGTGGCTGCATGCTCTTGCTTCTTGAGTCTAGAAGGATCCTTTGCATAGTGTGACTCATCTTCATTCTTATCAAGAGAATCTTTTGCACCATTATCTGCAAACTGGTTAGGAAGAAATGAAGGTACAACAATGGTTTGTTCATCAAACTCAGACTCATCTTCTGAGTCATCATCCAGTACACCTGCATTGTTAGAGGGAGATTCTTGTGTACCTGCAGATTGGTTACCAACAAATCTAGTATAACCCAAATAATTTGTTAAGTAATCCAGGTCAAAATACCAAGCATGACCTTGACCCTGAACATTAGGATTTTCTTCTAGATATCTCAGGTTAAGAGTCTCCTCTATCCTTTTAGAATTTAGATTATATACCCTATATGCCTTACTATGAGCTGAATATCCTACAATGTACCCCTCATCAGCTTTTCCATCAAATTTCCCAAGTGGATCACTAGTGTTCAAAATGGTCACTTGACATCTAAAAGGTCTGAGGTAATGAATATTAGGAACTTTCCCAATGAGAAGTTCATAAGGTGTCTTGAAATGAGGTCTAGTGATGGATACCCTGTTCAAAACATAACAAGCAGTGCTTACTGCTTCAGTCGAGAACATTGTGGGTAACTTAGAGTCTGCAAGCATTGATCTTGCTGCCTCTATTAAGGTCCTATTCTTTCTTTCAGCAACCCCATTTTGTTGTGGGGTTCTTGTATTGCTATAGTCCCTTTTTATCCCTTTAGACTTACAAAGTTCTATTAAAACAGCATTTTTTAACTCTGTCCCATTATCACACCTAATACCTTTAACCTTTTTGTTTAGCTGGTTTTCAATAAGGGTAACAAATTCTTTTAAAATTTGAGATGTTTCATCTTTAGTTTTCATAAAGAATGCCCAACAAAACCGGCTATAATCATCAGTGATTACCAGGCAGAAGTACTTATGATCAATACTTCTGACTTGAGTTGGACCAAAGAGATCCATATGCAGCAACTGAAGAGGTTCTGAGATAGTGCTCACAGCTGAAATGGCTTTGTATGAGGCTCTGTGTTGCTTCCCTTTGTTGCAGGCAACACAATTGTGCTCATTGGTGAAAACTTTGGAAGGAAGTCCTTGAACTAGACCAAGTTTAGAAAGCTTGTTAATGGTCTTGAAATTCACATGAGCCATCCTTCTGTGCCATTTTGTAGATTCATCCAGGGATGCTTTAGCCACCAAACATGTTAGATCACCTTCAGGTTGAACATCATTCATGTTGAATGTGTATAAATTGTTGTTTCTGGGAACTCTCAGCAGAATTGAAGTATCTTCTGGAAGTTTGAAGTCTTTAGAGAGCACAAGACATTCATCCTCAGAGAAGAATACTTTGTTCTTTGTGTCACAAATTTGTGATACTGAGAACAAGTTGAAGTGTTGCAGTTCCTTTACATAATACACATTCTCAAAATCCAACTTTGGTGTTCTAATAGTTCCTTTTCCTGTGATTCTACCATCTCCTCCACCAAAAGTCACATTGCCTCCTCCTTCTATGGGTACAAAATCAATCATCTTTTCTTTGTTTCCTGACATGCTCCTGGAACAACCACTATCTACTATGCCAACATCTTTACTCTTAAGAGGATGATCCTACAATAACAACAAAAATATATACAAAATATAAGTACACTTTGGAGACTCAAGTCATCATTGACTTGAGCCTGCCTTGTGGATCATAAGAGTTAGGCCATGTAGATGTATAAGATCCACCATTGTTCTTGGACATTTTTTGATATTTAGGTCCCTTGTTAATCCAAGAACAAACTGCTAAGGGCATCACAGCAGTATCCCAATATCCCCTGCCCACATACATTGAGTCAAAACATCCAGGCCAATAACCATTCTGAAAATAAAAACTAGTTGGTCTCACATATGGTCTAGCAATAGCTTTTCTCCAAACAAATGGAAAAGGTGTATCAGCAGAATTGTGTCTGCTGGCTTTACATTTTGCTTGTAGAACATAAGATGGTATGTCATCGACATTTTTCCACATTGGTCTAGGTTTCTTCTGACTAGCACATACACCCATTCTTTGCTCATGAAAATTACAATCCTTAATCAAATGAAATTTACTTCCACAAACAAAACATTTTTCTTTTTAGAAGATTTATTCAAAGTGAAAGATGTTCCGTTAAAAGCATTCAAACCACAAACATTGACAGAATTATGTTTGACATAATTAAAAAAATTGTGTTGCAAAGAATTAAATAACAAGTCTTCAGAGGAAACTGTCTTTGAATTTGATTCATCAGCAGCAACTCTAACAGGCTTGTGGGGAGACTTGGGTGAAGGCTTGGCTGAGGTCTTGGGAAGGTCTGACTTTTCACTTGAATCACAAATGGTATAGGCAGTAGACCCTTTGTCCGAAGACTTGTCGCTGGTAGAACAAGAGACAAAGTCAGCAGAATTAGAATTAGGGACTGGCAAGTCACTTGACTTTTTGCCATAAAGATGGTGTGATCCATCAAAGTCTACAGTGATGGAGAGGTCAGTGGGCATGTGTTCTCCTCTAATTGGTCCAGGCACAGCATGTAATTTACCTTCTTTAACATAATTAGCTAATCCTGCTGGTGTTGTTCTACCAAGGTCATTCCTAGCTTCTAAACCAACATATTTTTTAAAACCCAAACCTATCCCAGAATTTACAGCTTGACTACCATATAGACAACTAGCTAAATTATCACCTGATATTAACAACTTTTTATGTGTAGCTATTTCCTTATCTAGCTTCTCTTTTAGTACTTGGTTTTCAGATTCTAATTTAGCATTTAGTTTCTTAGTGTATGTCAACCCATCTTGTGCACATTTTAAATCTCTCTCTAACACTCCTATTTTTTCTTCATAAGTAACCTGATTCTTTTGAAACCAAATTTTTTGTTTTTCTAAAGTTCTTAAACCATTTTTTGTAAGCTTCAAGTTCTTTATAACATTCATTATATTTTGGTTTCAATTCATCATAAGATAACTTAAGCTCATTATATGTTACACTACAACCAAAGACACAATTATGTACCTGTGAGATGCCCATAAAGGCAACTTGATCATGATGATCTTCTGTATCACAGCTGGCCAGCAATCCACTCTGATCAGCTTCACCATCACTACGCTCATGAGTCTTCCAGTCAACATGATCATCCACAGTCACCAAAGCTTTAGAAGATCCAGCTTTGGAAGTTCCAACCTCCCCTTGATTCTGCTGATAGGTAGAATACCTAACCTCATCAGTAGTCTTCCTATCCTTGCACTCTCTTGAGAAGTGACCCATCTGTCCACAAGTATAGCACTTGATCTTTCTTCTGTCAAACCTAGCTGGATCTCTTCCATTAAAACCAAACTTTCTCCCAGACTTGTTCTCAAACCTCTTGATGTTCAATGAGAGCATAGCCACCTGCCACTTCAAGTTCATCTCTTCCATATCCAACGGATCCACCTGTTCAAAGTCCTCATAAGCTAGTTGTTGCTGATTTTCATAGTCAGCAACAAAGGAGTGAAGTACATCTTCCAATACACTACTGGACTGTGGTTGAGTATTTGATTTAGTGGTGGTGTATGAAGATGAAGCTGAGGAAATTGGGCTTGAAGTATGAGTCATCATATTGGAGGTGGAGCTTAAAAAAGCTGAGTAGGTGGGAGTGGAAGAACGAATGGGACTTCTGACATCTGGCTCAAGAGTTTTAAGCTTGTTGTACAGATCATCAAAAGACATCATATCCAGTCCACCCTTAGCTTTGAGTGCAATGCTTACTTGTAGCCAAGATGGAGGTAAGGATCTCAAGAACTTTGCATTGCAATCTTCATTGTCTGGCCTGGCCTGCAGTTGATTCAATTGACTCAAGATCCTGTGGAATCTATCATATCCCTTGTGGATACCTTATTCCTCTGTGACTTGAAATTCTTGAAACTGCTGCTTGAGCAATGATTTCCTCATCCTTCTTGACTCCTCATTCCCACCAAACCTAGCTTTGATGGCCATCCAGATATCCTTTGCATCATGCATGAAGTGAAAGTCACCCATGTGCTCATCTGGTATAGCCTGAAGGAGAATAGTTCTGGCTTTATTTTCCCTCTGCACAGCTAGAATTTGTTCAGCAGTTTTAGGATCTACGTGGTACATTCTTCCTTCCTGATCAACTGCAGTCTTCTTCGGACTATTACCCTTAAGGATAACCTTCCAAAGATTGTAGTCAACATTATCCAATTCTGCATCTTCATAGCCCATAGTTCATACTCTTCCTTCTTTGGGCATGGGAATTTTGCATTGCTGTTAGTGAGATTGAGTTGTTGTAAGGATGTGGTGTTTTGATTTTGTGTAACTTCTGATTCAGAGTCTAATCCAGGCATTGTTTTTGGTTGTTTTGGTTAAGAAGATGTAAAAAGATGATGTTCTTGGTATCACAGAGACTCTCCCGAGGCTCTGATACCACTTGTTGAACTTAAGACCTTGATAGATCTTTGAGCACTCGTGAATCATTAGCAATGTTTATGTAATCACAAACACGCTAATAGAAAGTCTCTAATACTTGTATTATAAAGCGGAAACAAACAGAAGTAAGAACACAGAATACTAAGAACTCTTTGATCCTCTATGGATCTTTTATAAAACTAAAACTTGTTTTTCAACTCGTACATAGAATATAATAATGTGTTCCTTTTATAGACAAGGAACCCTAAACCTAAACCGTTTCACAAGAAACGTATATTCTATATACTATAAAAGATATGCATTATAATTTTCCTAATAAAGCTCATGCATATCCTAACTGAATTACAAAATACGCGGTTTATCTATATCCGCAGAAACATAATATGCGGAAACTATACTTCCGCAGAAACACTTCTTCAGCATAATCCTTGTGCTTCAGCAGTAACTATCAGCAGTAACCTTCAGCAGAATTCTTCTTTAGCAGAATTCCCAACAAGTTTGCTAATAATCATTTGGTTATCAATGTACCAAAGTATCATAATAAAACATTGGCTACTCCAGAAGTAATGGCTTT
The DNA here is from genome assembly GCA_014162995.1 of Artemisia annua. Taxonomy (NCBI): domain Eukaryota; kingdom Viridiplantae; phylum Streptophyta; class Magnoliopsida; order Asterales; family Asteraceae; genus Artemisia; species Artemisia annua. Next base: position 40,058 of record LBNU01017084.1, on the reverse strand, counting down.
TGGTAAAGAGACATCAAATCTATTAAATTTTCATAAAGGATTGCTAGGGACTAGCAATAGTTTAGTGTGGGGGATTGATGAGTGTGTACATACTCATCATTTTTTTCCCATCTGAACTGCAAAAACATTTAAAAACACTCAGAAGTGCCTCATAATACTGTAAATATCCTTGGATTGTGTTTTTATGTGTTTCAGGTACAAAGGATTGAAAACAAAGGAAAAACGAAGCAAAATGGACATTTTCCGGATTGACGCAATAACGTACGTGCACTTTGTTAAATCAAGACGAAGTCAAAATCAACCCAGGGATACATTTTTGGAATGAGCATGGAAAACCGAACCCGAATACCCAATAATATTTTTATGGGCCAACCCGACCCATTTTAATGAGCCGGGTCAGCCCATTTAAATATTAACTAAACCAATAAACCAAACCCTTTATCCAACCCAACCACTAAACCCAGTCCACCCATCACCTTGGCCCAACTCCCACCCCGTGTATATACTCCCTCCTGTGGTCAAACCCATAGTCAAACACTCCACCTCCTTCCCAACTTGCAACCTGCAAACCCACACCTCATCACCAACTCCTCTGCTACTACCCATTCTATATCCCATCCTCCAAACACATGAGACAAGATGAATTAATTGTTTCCCTCCCTTACCCAAGTTATCAGAGCCAATTTGCTTAATACCATTTTCCCGCCAAAATTAAATTGATGGCTAGGATCAAATTAGCTCATCCAAGGGCCTCAAATGAAAGTGGGAAAAGCTCAGGAGGCTTATAAAAAGGTCCTCACTCACAATTGGAAGAAATAGTAATATAGTAGCAGTGAAGTAGTGGTAGCAACTAGTTTTCTTAAGAATAGTTTTTAAAATAGCTTTTCAAATTTTAGCTTGTAATCTTTACTTTTCTGTAATCCTTTAAGTTTAATGAAATCTACATTTAAATCTTAGTATTGCTTTTATCCTTAACAACATCTATGTGCAAGAATTTATTTACAAGCCATTGTTGTTTATACTTGAAAGTTAATATAATAGCTTGTCAAAGTTTGTTTGAAATTATCATTAAGTTCTTTTCTGCTCTCAACTAAAAAAAAAAATAATAAATAAAATAAAAAAATAAAAAAATGAGAAGAATCAGAAGAAGAAGATGTGGAGAATGGTTTAGAGCTTGTGGGAAGCATTAGGGTAAATTAGAAAGTAATTTGGGGTGTTAAACTCTTGCCTTTGTTTGTAAGTTCCATTTTTCCCATTTTGCTTATTTTTCTGCTTAATTACTGTAGCTTAGCTTAATTGTGCTTATTTGTTGTCTTTTCTTGCTCATTTCTGTTTCTTAGTTGCCTATTGTGCTTAGTTGTTAGTCTTTATCACCTTTAGTCGAAATTTGCAATCCAACTCTTCCACATAGCCTTATGTTGAGTTTTGTTCATTTCTTATTGGAAACTGCTTTTTGAGAACTGGAAACCAATTCTTAAGTTGTTTTAAAACTATTTTAACTTCTGTGTTTAAGTTTTGGGACAAAAATCAGTGGGCTTTAGCTCTAAAATTCTCATTTCTGTCTTTAAAGGGGTGTTTGGGTTAACTTGGATTTGTGAGCAAAAATTTGTTTTGTCCATCATTTTTACCTTAATCAGTCTTTATTAAGTAGTCTAGTACTTTTTCATCAAAAGTTTTCATTTCCTAAAAGATTTTAAGTTGCTTAGTTATATTTTCCATAATTTCCTTATATTAACTGTTAAAAAAAGTGGTAGGATAGATTTAGATTTAGGCCTCATTTTGTTGTTATTCTTGCTTGATTTAGATCCAACTGAGAAATTACAAGTTTACACAACATGTTCTTTGACTTTCCAACTCATAAACCCCCATTTTGACCCACTTTCACCCATTTTTTTTACCCATTTTCACTGTTTTGCTGTCAAAAAACCACCCAACAGCAGTTTCAATCTTTTATTTTTCATTTTCTCATATCTCCACCAAATCTGATAAAATTTTGGGAAAATGCACTCTTATAAGTTATCTACTTAGTAGTATTTTTGTCTTAATTTTTAGAATTTTCCTTTCAGGGCTTAGCCCACGTTCTCGGGCTGCAAAACTGCTTTTTACATAAAAGACAGCAAATAACGTTTTTCTTTGGCCTATATTTCGCTATTTTCTTGAGCATTTTGCGTGATATTTGCTGTTTTGAGTAGCCACTAGTGCCAGCTTGTTAAATTTATCACTCATTTGCATTTACATGCTTGTTTGCTTGCTTATATTTAGTCCCTAAGTTGACCCCTAGCTGCTACTTTATGCTGATATGCATCAGCAGGAACCAAGTATGTTTGACTTTGGGTTCCCGCTTGTTTTGCTTATGTTGATTGATGATTTTAGCTTGCTTGTGATTGCTCTTGAATGTGTGCTAGTTGTGGTCTTTTTGTGTTAGCTTGCTTTTCATTTGTGTTGTTAAAAGTTACCGTGATAGTTGCTAATTTCGTTAATATTGCTTAAGCTAAAATTCATATATGTTGGACTTTTAAGTTTGCATTGAAGCTTTTTAANGTTATTAGATAAATAAATAAAAAATATCTTCACACCATATAATACGTAAACGCCAAATAAAAAATGAATTCCTTGAGTTAGTCGAAACTGACTAGTTTCCATATCCAAGCATAGTAACTGGCAACTACATTCATATTAGCGTATGCATCGGTGACTAAAACTTGATGATTAAAAGTCAAAAGTGAACTAGATAAATAATTTTAGAAAAAGAAAGATACTTGATTATTGTTCGTTTAATAAATAATTCTAGGATCTATAGTAACTAACTTTTATAGTATAACCACTAGTGTACTAGAAGGATTCCTGATAAAGTAATTACAAAACTTTTCAAATAAATCTAAAACTTTTTAGATAAATACTTTTAGCTAGTTACTGACCAAATGGACAATATTAGGGATAGGGAATGCATAGTATACAAGAATAAGCACAGAAATACAGCTATCTAAATCGTGATTATACGATAAGCACAACAAACAACAAAGGTTAAGACTAATAACTATTGCCAAAGTATAATTAAGATGGTCAAAAGACAGGATGGTGCGTGCTTGTGTGTGTGTTCTGCAGCGTAGCAAGAAGGTTCCAGGGTTCAACTTCTCACTCCCAACCCCACTTTTTGCAAAAACATTTTTATTCGATTTTCCTTTTAGCAAAAGCCCTAAACACCAAGATATACACAATCACTTGACAGCCACTCGGTTTTATTAAAAACTGGCATGCAAACTTAAATACAACATAGTACTTGAATTTTAGCTTAAGCAATAATTAGACGAAATTAGCAACTATCACTGGTATAACAGTTTTAACAGTAACTAGCTAAAATATTTATCTAAAAAGTTTTAGATTTATTTGAAAAGTTTTAGTATTTATTAGAATTTAATTAGTGTTTAAAAGTTTTTAATTAGAATTTTAATCAAATAATCATTTTTCTTTTTCTAAAAATTTTCTTTTGTCATCTAGTACGTAGGAAAATTAGTTGTATGCCCGTAGGACTAGCGTTGCTTAGAATTCATTTTTTATTTTGCGCGTTTACGTTATTTTAACTTAAACGCGCGTTTTTAAATTTAAATACGTTTTATGTTAATTTGGTTTTCAGTAATTTTTAATATTGCTTATTTGGTTTATTTTCATTATCATTTGCTTAGTATAATCACCCAATCCTTCATATCGTTTACCCATTCAAAATCACCCGATCACAAAGTCGTTTAAGTACCATTGCACACCTCGTCGGGACATAACGACTCGGGAAAACACTGTACTCACGGGAGAATTGGCACAAATGGTTTGACCATCTTGACCACATCCGTGGTTGACTGAGCTGACCGTTTGGAGCCAGTCAGTATGAATAAACAAATGTCTAATACATTTTATGATCAAAGAGATTTTATTTAAACACTACAAAGTTTATAAAAACTTATAAACATCTTGTATATTATTTGAAAAAAAATTTTGGTAATTAAAGGAAAATGTTTAATTCATAACAAATATATGAATTCAAATTTTTAACAAAAATCAGTTAGTTTTTCACCAAATAAGCTTTCACCAGAAAAAGACAAGGAATCTGGCTGTTATAGGAGGGCGACCCCCTTAATTTTAAGGGGGCCGGCACGCTCCTGTTGTCAGGTTCCTTTTCCTATAAATACTGGTTCATTTCTGCAATTTTTTCTCACCTTTTGCACGAAAATTTTCAGTCCCAATCCTCTCTAAACATCCTTCTAAATCCTTCGATCATAAGATTATAAGTCTTTGTTTCAAGTGATTCAATCCCTCCTCATTCAAAGTGCAAGAGAAGAATACTCCTTCAATAACAAATCAAGAAGTATTGTAGATTAGTTTTGTAGATTGTGTAAATCATTTGTAAAGTTGTGTAGTGCTAGTGATAAGTAGATTTAGGTGGGTAGAAGTTGTGTTGTGAAGAGATAGTAGTGAAGTAGTGAAGTAATAGTGGTGTGAAGAAGTAGTGACTAGTTGTGAAGAGTTGTGAGATTGGTTCTAGCTACTATTAGAACTCGACATTTTTCTTGGTGTCGCTAAACGGTGTAAGCAAAGGTGTGTAAGGTTTCTCCGCCACAAGGGAGTTTGTTGACATAGTGAAGAAAACTCTCGAGTAAGAGACTCAGGGAGTGGAGTAGGGCGAAGAGGAGCTTCGTAGCCAAACCACTATAAATCCTTGTGTTGTGGTTTGATCTTTCTAACTCTATCTTTTCATTACATTTATATTTACATTATATTAGCTTAGTTAGTTAGNGAGGGCGCCCCCCTTAATTTTAAGGGATGCCGGCACGCTCCTTTTGTCAGGTTCCTTTTCCTATAAATACTGGTTCATTTCTGCAATTTTTTCTCACCTTTTGCATGAAAATTTTCAGTCCCAATCCTCTCTAAACATCCTTCTAAATCCTTTGATCATAAGATTATAAGTCTTTGTTTCAAGTGATTCAATCCCTCCTCATTCAATGTGCAAGAGAAGAATACTACTTCAATAACAAATCAAGAAGTATTGTAGATTAGTTTTGTAGATTGTGTAAATCATTTGTAAAGTTGTGTAGTGCTAGTGATAAGTAGATTTAGGTGGGTAGAAGTTGTGTTGTGAAGAGATAGTAGTGAAGTAGTGAAGTAGTAGTGGTGTGAAGATGTAGTGACTAGTTGTGAAGAGTTGTGAGATTGGTTCTAGCTACTATTAGAACTCGACATTTTTCTTGGTGTCACTAAACGGTGTAAGCAAAGGTGTGTAAGGTTTCTCCGCCACAAGGGAGTTTGTTGACATAGTGAAGAAAACTCTCGCGTAAGAGACTCAGGGAGTGGAGTAGGGCGAAGAGGAGCTTCGTAGCCAAACCACTATAAATCCTTGTGTTGTGGTTTGATCTTTCTAACTCTATCTTTTCATTACATTTATATTTACATTATATTAGCTTAGTTAGTTAGTTAGTTAGAATTGTTCATATAGTGCAAGTATTGAATTCACATAAACTAGAATCGAAGTGTTTTTGAAAACAAAGTTTTTATAAATTTAAAAGGACGTAAAACTATTCAACCCCCCCCCTTCTAGTTTTCCACAGAGATTTTTAGAGGATTGTGGTTGTAGGTTATTAGCCATAATTTAAGAACTGATATGTGTTGTTAGAAGTCATTTAAGAACGGAACTAGATCATGGAAGTGATCCACCACTTTGATACCATTTGTTGGTCCAAGTCAACTTGAGTAAACCATGAATTAACATAATAATCATAAACAAATGATGTTTTGACATTGAAAGAAGGATGTGTTTACGAAACATGATGAGCAAAAATTACAAGGTTACTCAAGAACCCACTTCGACAAATTAATAGCACTTGGGTAGCTTTTCAAGGGGATAGTGGTAGAATTCTACCTCGTGAGTGACAAATTGAGTTCGCAAGGATTTCAAGCTAAGCTTGAAATTCTAAGTGATGTAGATTCTATCACTATAATACTGCATATTATCTTTTGTGTGGAATCTTTCTTCTCACTCTTGCTAAATTCCCCCCACCTTTCTCATTCTAGTTACGAGTATTTATAGCAGGGAAGTTACTGTTGCCTCACGTGGGAATAGTAGCCTTATCAACTTTGTAGTAGATAGACACGTGCCTAGACTTCTAGCTGGAATGTCCTTTTGGTTTACTGGAGTTGACATTAACGAGTACCCGAGAGCTACTTTAGTTTCTTGGGAAGGAGTAATGAGTTATCTTCCCAAGAGTTTTGCCGCATAAACATATTTGTGAGAAAGTCCTAGCTAACCACACGAGTTGTGCTCTGTTGTTGGGATCAGAGAGCCGAAAGATCATTAGGATATTGCCATCCCTGATATTCCTTTATACTTGTGCTAGAGTTTCTTGCACAGACTAGTTGACCTGTATCAGCTAGACAGTATGTTTACAAGTAAGCTTGATAAATTCTAAGACTTGAACATTTGCTGGAGCTGTTTGCTTATCATCAGTGAGTCTTCTTGACCTGCTCTCAAAGTAATCTTAGATTCATTTATGATCTCTGTTGTTAGAATGAGAAAGGTGTTCAGGGACTAAGAGACATTTATCAGATCTTAGTGTCATTGATGTTGCTCAGATACTTTCTTTACTGTTTCTGCATCAGTGAGGTAAGGTGCAACTTCAGTTGGTCTTTTGATGTTCCATGAAGGATGATGTTTAGAGCTACTCCCTGATTTTCGGAGAGTGTTTGTTCTCACTGATTTTTATCATTGAGCGACTTGGCTACTTTATGTTCAAATATTTGTGAGGGACAATTGGTCAATTTTGTCCCAACAATAGGTGTATTAATGGCTGTAGATTAGTAACCAGAATACAAGTATATGTCTATATTATAACATGATCAGTAACAAAATTAGTATAACAGAATCTCATGGTAGCAACTAGGGCTGAGCATCGGGCCGCTCCCGACCCGTCCCGACCCGATCCCGACTATCCTGAATCCTGACAAGCCAGAAAACACAAACCGAGTCCCGACCCGATTAAGCTCGGTTCGATTTCGGGACAGTCGGGATGGGATCGGTCGGTTTGATTGGTTTTGTTTGTTGTTTTTTGGTTTTTGGCCCGTCCCGACCCGATCCCGACTATCCTGAATCCCGACAAAACGGAAAACACAAACTGAGTCCCGACCCGTTTGAGATCGGTTCGGTTTCGGGACAGGATTCGGGAGTCGGGATCGAGACGGGATTCAGGAGTCAGTCGGTTTTGCTCACCCCTAGTAGCAACGTATGTGATTAGTAGAATTTTTTAGTTACAACTTGGGATATAATATGATGACAACACGAGAATACTTATATGACGCTATTATTATGACGTATGTCCAATGTGATAATAATTACATCATATAAGGTGAGCTAATTAGGATCATAGAATATCTTGGGGAGATTTCTAGAACCAGATAAGTAGACCAATGAAAATGCCGACCAGTAGAGTGGCCCTTATGAGTTAGAAGTAGAATATACAGAATTTAGATATGCATGCATAAATGATTAGTAGATATAGATATAAATTATTTCGTCTAATGTGTCATAGTATTTGAATTATCAGAATAGTAGAATGGCATAATCATAAGAACCCCATAAATAAACAAACAAAAGCACCAACCTATGAATGTTGAATCAAGTGGACCCAGTACAGAACGGGGAAGAAATTCATATTATATACAGACAGTTGAAACAGAACAAGATCAGGTCAGTGATGCAGTTTAGGCAGTTGAAGAAATTAGTATAGGGTGAAAGCTCGGGTATTAGATGCGTTAGTTCTGACATTCCTTGTCTAGATTACATAAACTATAAACCACGTTATGACCAACGAAATTGAAAAAAGGAAAGAAGGTGGACCGATAGAAACCAGGGCAGAAAGTGAAACCGGGGTTAATCAGATTGTGGACAATAATTTTAGTTATAGGGAGTTTGGGGCATGTAAACCTCCTGAGTTCCATAGTGAACAAAAGCGGATATATAGCCATATTATGTAGATATGGAAATAGCTAAATGTCATGTTACATAGCTTCGGATAATAGCCAAAATAGGCCTTTGTGGCAAAAATAATCTTCGCGAACGATATGTGCTTGAGATAGCACTTATAAATCTTTGTGCCAATGATAATTGATGAACTCAAATAAGAACATATTTTTATCATCATTTATCCTATTTATTTGACTTGTTTTACTATATTATTTATGAGAATCAGTACTTTAATGTTTACTTTAGTAATTCTCAGGTAAAAACAAGCAATAGGTGAAACTTGGCGATTTTGGACTAATTATGGAGCAAAACAAGCGAGATGTCAAAAGTCTACTAAAATCCAGAAGATGCGCCGTATCTATCTCAACAGATACGCCGCAATATCATACTTAGATGAATTCGAAGACCATTGCCTGACTTTAAAGAATGCGCTACATGTAATTCTATCATGCGCCGCATATGAATCCTTGGTCAAAGAAGAAGATCAAGCTCGTTCTACTCCAGATACGCCGCATTACATTTCTGACATACGGCATATCACTATCAAGACTTCACCAGATATAATCCAAGATACTGAAGGACATGCACCGGATAAAAGAATCAAGATACGCCGCATCTGAAGACGCTGTCCGAATATTCCAGAATATGTTAATCTTGGACCCCACACGAAGTTAAGTCAATGCGCCGCATCTACTTACTCAATGCGACCCATCGAGCCCTCAGACAGAAACTATAAATACCCCAAGACATATACGAATTTTGTGTGCAACATAACCCTAAGGAGCCGAATTCAGTCGAAGAAGCAACACAAGACATACCCCAAACGAAGATATTAGAGCTGTAAGAAGGTCCTGCATGTATTTAATTCATTAAGTAGTTTTGTTTTATTGTAATAGTACGCTTTAATTCATCAGGATTGATGGGCTTGTGGCCACCATACTGTTCCCCTTAAAATTGCTTTCCCATCAATTAAAGTCTATATGATGATGTTTTTGGTGACTTATTAGTTTAATTTACTGTTTAATATAACCAATCTGTGCCAGTCTCTCAGGCTGAACCCCCCTTTCGTTAGATTAGGCTGTAAAACTAACTTAGGATATTAAAATACTGATTAGGTTAATTAGATAATACGTTCCACTTTTAGTGATCGACACTCTACTTACCATTATATTCATACTGATGGGGTACACTACTCGTTAAGTGTGTGTGTTATTGATAAGTCGGCTAAATATAAATTTAAAACTTGAGTAGGCATTAATACTGCTAAACCGCAACGACACATCACGCGCATCAAGTTTTTGGCGCCGCTGCCGGGGAGTGAATTGCGAGTGAATTGTTATTATCTGTTAAATTGATTAGTATTTTAATTAGGTTTTTCTTTTTATTAGGATTTTAGATTCTAACCACTAACTTTGTTGTATATTAGATAGATTGCATTCATTGTATAATTTGCATATTTACTGTTTTTTGTGTGTTTTTACTTTTCTGTAATTTTTATTTATTTTTATTTTTTCTTTGTTTTCTGCATACTGCTGTCGTTGTATTGTGCTGATACAAACGATACGGTGCATCTGTTTCTCAGATGCGGCGTATTGCGTTTTAATTTTTTTATAAATACAACGGGTTTAATAATTCGAGTACAGTGCATCTTTCCCCAAGATACGACGTATTCTGTTTTTAATAAGAAATTTTTTCGAAACCCTAACGCCATGCGACGCATCTGTTTTTGCAGATACGGCGTATTTTATATTTAAATTAAAAACAGTTTTCGAATTAATTAAACAGAAGTGCCTCATCGATTTTTACCGATACGGCGCATTACTAAATCAAAAATCTTGTATTTTGAAACGTAACGAAAATACGGCGCATTAGGTTCTGTCTATACGGCGCATTTTATTTTCATAAATATAATTAATTTTTGATAACTTAAAACATATGACGCATTCTAATTTATAAAGCGGCGTATTGATTTTTTGAATAAAAGTCTGATATATTTTTAACGATTATCGATACGGCGTATCCAATTTATTGGATACGGCGCATCGTCTACATTTATCAGCGACTTTTATTTTTCATATCTCGAGCTAATAAATTTAATCATCTTTCCTGTTTCTTAGAAAGTTTTTACTGCGAAGCCTATTTGTTTTGTGTTTCAAGAATCATGATTAATATTTTCCCAAGCTGGTTCGGAGGACCATGGATCAAACTTATGATCGATGAGATTGTATCAAAGTTCACCCACGAATGTAATAAGGAGCATCATAAGGTCAATGAACTATTACTGAAAGAACAAAACAATATGATTAGAGAATTGACGATTGAAGTGGACCAATTGTCGAAAGATATTAAAGGAGTTTTGTTCCAAAGGCACAACCTGAAATAACTACTAGAGGCTGATTAGTATCAAGGATGTTCCAATTAGTGGGAAGAATGTTTGGTTACTTGACAATGGAGCAAAATAGGAGCTGAACGTGAGTCTAACTTGAAGACTCTAGAATAAAGACAAGTGCTGATAGGGAGACAACCCGGAATTTTTATCTTATTTTTCTATTTTGTGTCTAGTCTGTCAGACCTGCAGAAGATGCAGCGCGTCTCCATCATAGGATGCGGCGTATCATCCGCACAGCTCATATCCTATTTTATTTTTCAGCACTTTTTCGTTTAAAACATTCTGTCAGTTTATTTAATGCGGCGCATCCCTGGTTAAGGATACGACGCATCTTTTATTCTGACTCGTATTAATTCCAGGCTCGATACGGCGCATCTTCTTCTATAAGATGCGGCGGATCGACTTACCTGATGATTTACAGTTTAATTTTTTAGGTTTTATTTTACTAACTACTAATGTATTATGCAAGTTTGAACCTTCTTAACTCAGGTGTGTCAAAGTCTTGGTGGTATTTTAGATTCCTGCACTTTCTGTGGAAACATCATTCATGAAGCTTAAACGTTCTCATCCACAAGAAAGTTGATTTTTGCTCATAAACGCATAATGGAGGATCATTCCGAGTAAATATTAGGGGAGTTTTTCCATTCTAATTCTTTTATTTTCCAGTTTTTAACCTTTTACACAAACAACGAGGATGTTGTTTAACTTAAGTGGGGGGATGGAGAATTAGAACGTTACTGATGAGACGAAAAATGTTATGTTTTTAGGGGTCGGTTTGAGTCCTAATTCGTATGTTTTTAGTTTGGATTTCACCCAAAGTCGTTTCTTTTCTCATTTTAGGTACTTTTGAAGGGAAAATCACAAAAGAAGCATTTTCGGGCGTTTTCGGAGTGAAAAAGTGCGGAAAACAACAAAAACTCAAAAGACCTTGAAGATTACTGAAGGTGACGCCGTCACACTCTACAAGGTGACGCCGTCAGAAACAAGTGAAGTCCAGAAGTGAAAAAAAGACACGTGACGATCCAGAGAGTTCGTAGTGTAANCTATTTTATTTTTCAGCACTTTTTCGTTTAAAACATTCTGTCAGTTTATTTAATGCGGCACATCCCTGGTTAAGGATACGACGCATCTTTTATTCTGACTCGTATTAATTCTAGGCTCGATACGGCGCATCTTCTTCCATAAGATGCGGCGGATCGACTGACCTGATGATTTACGGTTTAATTTTTTAGGTTTTATTTTACTAACTACTAATGTATTATGCAAGTTTGAACCTTCTTAACTCAGGTGTGTCAAAGTCTTGGTGGTATTTTAGATTCCTGCACTTTCTGTGGAAACATCATTCATGAAGCTTAAACGTTCTCATCCACAAGAAAGTTGATTTTTGCTCATAAACGCATAATGGAGGATCATTCCGAGTAAATATCAGGGGAGTTTTTCCGTTCTAATTCTTTTATTTTCCAGTTTTTAACCTTTTACACAAACAACGAGGATGTTGTTTAACTTAAGTGGGGGGATGGAGAATTAGAACACTTACTTGTCCCAAACTTTTTCAAAATATGCTTAAAATGCGCTTAATATATCAAAATTTAAAATTTTTTAGCATGTTTTTGTTTAAGTCTAAATTACATAACTACACACATAACCTTATTTCTTCCAAAAATTAAAACTTTAGTGTGTCGGTGACTTGTAAACTTTAGAACTTGGCTTTTATACTATTCGAGACCACCATAATGAGTATTATCGATATAATTGGAGTGACTTGTCTAACTTTGTAAATTTCTAGGATTACACCCAAAAAGTTTTTATATGTTATGTGATATTAACTAACTACACTGGTTAGTTAACCCCAGTATAAACCCTTTTGTTTACTCTCACTTTTAAGAGTAAGATACCCCTAGAAAA
>LBNU01017079.1:166961-183885 GCA_014162995.1 Artemisia annua | reverse complement strand
TATTGATTGTTTTGATGTACTTTAAGTATATTGTAGCTTCTATCTCTGTCCTGTGCTCATTGGTTTATTGTAGTGTTTAATTGGATCTCATTAGTGCTTATTTGGTATGCTTTTTGCTGCATATGCTTATAACTAAATTCACTTGATCTTAATTGAATGTTTTTGAGTTTATTTGAGCCTTAGGACCTTTCAGTATCATTTTCAGTCATTTTTGGTTCAAGTGCTTATTAATAAGCACTTGAATAAGCTATTTTTTAGCCCAATAAGCACTTCTGGCTTATTTTTCAAAAAGATTTTTCTACAGTAGCCTTAGAACTTTATTTTAGATTCTCTGTAAAAATTTTGGAATTATTTGACTTGTTTTGCTATTTCTTTTGAATTTTTCTAGTTTTTAAATCATTTTTAAATAGTTAAAAATAGTTTTTAATTCATAATAAATAAATAAAAAATCAGAAAAATATAATTCTTTTTCTCAAAATTATTTTTAATCATTTAGAATTTTTAGAAATTTTGTTTGCATTTTTAGGAGTCGTTTTCAATAGTTTCACATTTTATATACGTTTTACGTTTACGCATTTCGTCTTATTTACGTTAATTGATTTACGTGCTTTACATGCTTGTACATATTGCATCATTAGTTTGCTTTTATCATTAATTCATGTCATTTGTAGTATAATTCACAAATCCAATCAAAATATATCTCATCATTCACTTCACACGAGCACATTCTTATTCGTCAAACTCGCCGTCAACCTTCGTTGGGAAACGACCCAAGGAATATTCTCACGAATATTCCTTTGGAATAAACGTACTCTAAAATACTCACATCAATTATGGCGCCGCTGCCGGGGAAGGCTTGAAACGAATTTGACTTTTACTTTTGTTGTTTTGTGATTTGAAGAACCTTCTCCCGGGAAGTTATCGTTTTTGATAAATAAAAAATAATAAATAAATAAAGAAAAAAAGGAATACTTGTCACCAAGTATTTAACAAACTCCAAAAATATAATAAACATCCTCGGTGTTCCGTTGAAGGAGGGCGGTTGTAAACCAAATAAGATTGAACGCAAAAATAAAGTGATACAAAAACAAAAGAAAAAATATATATAAAAAGAAAAAGGCAAAAAGATTTTGATTTTAAGTTTTCTTTGTTAAAAACCCAAAAATATTTTCTTTTTCGATTTGATTTTTGAATTTATGTTTGATTTTCGTTTACAAAATGCCGAAAATAATCTTCTTATCCTCTCATATTTGATTCTTCTTCTCAAACCCTCTTATGTTTAATTCTTATGGATCCGTTTTGTTTTAATTGTGGAGAACCGTTCTTTGAAGGTTCTTGTGTTTGGTGTACGTGCGAACAATGTGGTAGTGATATTCATGACGGCGTTTGTTGGTTTTGTAACTCTCCCGAGTATGTTCAAAGATCAATCCTTCAAAACGTTCCTGATTATTATCCGACACCACCACCACATTCGTTCACTTGCTTTAATTGTGGAAATCCATCCGACGAAGGATTACCTTGTGGACAATGTTTTTGTAACCAATGTGGATATGTTAATTGTATATGTTACGTCCAAAGTGCTGAAACGTCTTACGCTTGTGATACAAGTTTTGATAATTATCCTCAAAACAATTTTAATCATCCTTTTCAAAACTCGTATGAGCAAGTACCGTATTACAATGGTGATTCTTTTCAAAGTTCGTCGAATTTTCAAATGTTGGATGAAGTTATGGAGGAACTGAAATCTTTTGGTGAAATGCTACAAAAGTTTACGGATAATCGTGTTACTCATACTCCCGATCCTCACGAGAAGTCTATTGCAGAATTACTTGCTGAAGAGAGAGCGTCTAATCCTTTTAAGACTTTTAATTAGTACGATTATGACGATGATGAGAAAATTACGATTGTTCTTAATCCTCACAAAGATTCGGTTTTTCCTCCCGTAGAACCCGAGGACTCTCTTAAAATGGGGGACGAGCCTCTTGACACTATTCCGGCAACGGAATCGGACGAATTCAATAAGTCTAGTGTTGAGAACCTTGTCCCAATCCCAAGAGAGTCCGGGGAAATTTGTAACGGTGATTTTTTAAATGTTGAAAATGATCATCTTGATATTTCCGACTCTTCCCATCCTTCCCTCACACCGGATGAGGGAAGTGACTCCATTTTGGATGAGATCGATTCCTTTCTTGCTAATAATGATCCTATTTCGACTAGTATTGATGATACTTATTTTGATTCGGAGGGAGACATCCTTTTTCTTGAAAATCTATTGAAAGAAGAACCATTACCTTTGCTTCCAAAGCCATTTTTCGTAATTTCGAAGCTTAGGATTTTTTGGTTGTACCATGGATGTAAATGTTAAGGTTCATGACTTCGAATTCTAGGGTGGTGGGCGGGGTAACAATATCAAGACCGCGTATCCATTATGATTCAATAAATCTCGTCCCCATACCAGAACTAACATCATTCGTCCATTCAAACTCAAAATCCTTATCACTCGGTGGTATTCGCAGCAAGACGGACGAGGAGGTGACAAGCATCCACAAAGAAATGAATCCTCCTCGCATCTCAATACTCGGGTGGTATCGATCACTCCGTAGCAAGAAATAGATCGACTCCCTTTAACAAAGAGGTCTAGACGGATTATCGGGGACGCATAGGTAAAGCATTAGGTCTCAAATTAAATCAAAGCACTCGTAATCCGAAGAGAGATTATCAGATTAATCAGTGGAATTTGCCACTACTTGTCTCTTCAAATAGGAAAAATTCTGAGCTCGTTAAAAAGTTCACTATCCCCATATTGTGATAGGGAGAAGTAATCGGACGGATCTATTGTAATGCTCGATTAGAAATGACGAACAATAACTGTTAGATAATTTCTCACGAAGATCTTCACCTCTTGAACTTTCATTGTTACCATCTTCCTTCATTCTCTTCTTCTAAGCTGACCAGATGCTCAGAGGAACTCATCCAGATAGTCGCATGTCTCCACCAAGTATGAATATTAATCGTCCAGAATCTTGCGACGAACACTCAACCACGCATCTACTCGAATTATCAATCAGAGGTTTAAATCAAACTCTTCTTCCGTATCAGATAACATATTTCAAATTCTAAGAATCTGAGCTCGGCTCAAAAGGACATCTGCGCCTCGATATAACAATCAACGTTGGTTCTTCTTCGTGCAAGGGAGCGAACCGTAACGGTTCTTCTTTCATAGAATTTTCAAAGAAAAGATTCTCCCTCCGAATCAAAATAAAGTATCATCATACTAGCTCGAACAACGTCAGGTCCTATTATTAGCAGAAGAACGATTTCATCCAAAATGAGTCCTTCCCTCACTCGGGTGTGAGGGTAAGGTCATGGGAAGGTCCGAAATATCAAGATGTTAGATTTTCACATTTCAAACCATCCAGCCTTAGAAATTCCCGGACTACTTTGGTATTGGGACAAGGTTCTCCACACTATGATTATTGGAATTCGTCCCTGTTCATTGCGCAATCACGTGTCAAAATGCTCGGCTCCACCACCATTTTAAAGAGTCCTCAGTTCTCACGGGAGGAAAAACTGATCTTTGCATGAGGATTAAGAACCAGTTAATTTTTCAATCATCGTTGCATAGTTCGTTAGTAATTAAAGTCTTAAAAAGGATTAGACGCTCTCTCTCAGCCAAGCTAATCTCGATATAGACCTCTCGTGGTATCCGGGAGTATGAGTAAACAGCAGTTACGTAAACTTTTTTAGCATTTCACCCATCAAGATATTTCGAATTCCTCCTATAATTCACCACCATTTGAAAATGCGACAACTTTTAAGAAATCCCATTTGTATATGACGGTACTTGCTCATACGATTAAGTTTGAACAAGGATGATTCACATATCGTATTGAGATAATTTCACAACACTGTATAACAAGCGTAAGAGTTTCAGACTACCTTTGTCCGTAATCAATCCACTATACATATACTCATTATCTACATATGGTTACAAAAAACCTTTAGTCTCCAACGGTAATCCCTTCGTCGGTAGGACTTTCCACAATTAAGCATAATGATAGTTTATACGAATCGTGGTACTCGTAACCCTGGTGTGTCGTAATAAGTCAGGACCCGTTTGATAGGAGTTTGATCTTTTAACATACTCAGGCGAGCGTTACAAAAACCAACAAATGCCTCATGAACTATCACTACCACATTGTCTCACCGTATATTTGCATAATTACTTGATATAAATACCAAATAAATCCCAAATACTTGGAGATAAGCTAAATATGATCCCGAATAATTTTGTACAAATATTTACAACATTTAAAAGTAAATAAAAACAGTTGTTAGGCCATACATGGCAAAAAGGGGCGAAATTTATTTTAAATTTGTACTTAACTTATTTAATTATATACTTAGTAAATATTGGAAATAAATCAAATATGAAATTTTCTCCTTTTGACTACTTAATTTTCGGCCCATAATCACAGGGAAATTCCATATATATCCCATCCATCATATCCTCCTTTTATTTACAAAAATTAAACAAATATTTTCAAACCCTAATTCTCTCAAAAAAAATCCAAACCGGCGGCTCATCTTTCTTGGGGCTTCCTGGACAATTTTCGTGGGTTCTAGCATATACAAGGGAGATGTGAAAAATATTGGGCGTGATTGGAGTAGCTTGGTTCGAGGGTGGAGAATTATTTTGCTCGATCTATTCCTAGCCGAGGAAATAAAGGTCTTTTGGCTCAATTCTTGGTTCTCAATCTACTTGTGGTATTTTTTATCTTCCTTTATGATTTTCTTCATCATACAAAAATATAACATGCATCATATTCGAGATATAACAATTAAAACAATTCGAAAACCCTAAAAATATGGAAAATTAGAATCGGCTTTAATACACTTTTCTGGGTCTTGTTATTATTTTTGTGATACTTGTACATTTTTATAAGACTCTAATAAAATATATTGATAACTATTTGAAGCTTGTAAATCATTGTATGAATTTTTAGATTTTTTAGCCGATTGATAATAAAATTAAAAGGGGGTCGAATTGCATGAAATAATTAGGGTTCTTGTTTTTGTTGGTTCATTTATGATGTAATTGATTAAAAATAAATGATATGAGGTTTTGGAAAAATTAGGGTTAAAGTTTTATAATTAAAAATGATACCGATTGTAGTTATTAATCTATAAGGGTGTGTTTTGTAATTATTGTAACTTGTTGGCTATTTTTTAAAATGATATAAGACCAGGGGCTGTTAGTATAAAATGTGTACAAGGACTAAAAATGGTTGTTTGGTAGATTAGGGGATTTAAATATAATTTTTATTAATTAATTAGTTCGAATTGTAAATAATTATAAAATGAGGGTTTGTTTCATAAATATTGAAGATGAGGGTATATCTCATACATAATCTAATTGTGGGCTAATAGTATAATTTTGATAGTTAAAAGGGTTTATTTCGTATTTATGTAATTAAAAAGGTGTTGGGATTTATACTTGAGTTGGTATTGACAAAATAATGAAGATGAAGGACTTATGATGATAAAGTGAAGAATGCAAAACACAAGGGACTTGCTTGTTAAAGAAGATTTATTTATTAGTCCCTCGTAGTATTTTGTAACCCTAGTATCTCTATTATATAAAGAGATACAGGGAATAGGTTTCATTGTACGTACAAGATGTAAACCAGTAAAGTGTGTGTGTGTAAACCTAGGCGTGGTCTTTGTGTTAGACGCCTAGAGTTTGTATAAGCCTCAAGGATCTTAGATTCCTGTTAGAGTGTAACCGTGCTATACTTGATCACATAGCATTGGGGCTGTAGGTGTTTGTTAGTGTTAGAGATGATGACGAGAAACCTTGTAGCAATATTAATGATGTGTTTGTTTATTCCGCTGCGTATTGTGTTGTTTATCATTATTACTGTTTAGTCCCTAGATGAGGTCTAAACAACCTCGAGCTAAACGATCTTAACATGTGGTATCAGAGCCAAGGGGCTCGTGATCGTGGGATTAAACAAGGTTTGCTTCGTTGAAGATTGAAGAACACAAGCAAAAATTCGTAACTGTTTCGTATTTTCGCAACTCACTGCAGGGCTGTTTTCAAACGGCGATTTCTCCTTCGTTAACTGTTGGATCTTTCTGAAATTTTTACTGGAGGTTATTTACTTATCAAGGAAGAGTTCCACCAGAGGGATCTTTGATCTGAGCTCTCAGTAAAAAGATAAAAATTCTCGAAAACTGCTGCAGACAAGGTGAATTTTTTCGAATTTTTAAGGGTTTTTAGGGTTTTGGTTCTGAATTTAATAATCAGTGTGCTGCTATTCATGATGAATTTATTGGTGCTGTTGTTGCTATATTAAAACCTAACTTATCAAAACCCTAACTGGTTGAAACCCTAGCTTGTTATGAAAGTACTGGTTATCTATATTGGGTCGGTGAACTATAACTTGTACCTTGCATGCTACTGATTTGGATCTTCCATCTATGCGTCGTGATGCATTACTTTTGATTGGTGAAGCTACAAATTCACTAAGGTCAGTAGAATAATTTTAGGGTTTGTTATAACTGGTTGCTGCTACTGTTTTATTCTTTGAGATTGGTGTATGAGATCAACAAGTCATATGATATACATGCTACAATCTTTATAAGCTGTTATGAAGAAAAGAGGCTGTTATTGATTACTTTGCATCTAGTTATAATGAATATGAATCGCATGTGGGTCTGGTATCTATCACATGGGTCGGTTACTCATTAAAAGGCACAAGTTGATTTATATTGCTGCTTCAAGTTTGGTTGTATAACTTCCTAGAAAGCCAGTAAGGGGTTGTGAAAAACCCTTACGTGAAAGTAAAGACCACGACATCTACTTCTACTTCAAGACCTAAGTTCTCATACGCATATGTGGAAGTAAGGTTACTGATATTCAAAAGTTGGGTATAAGTCTACTCCTAAATTTTTATTGTCTGCTGTTACTGATGTTAGGAGTAAGGATACTTGTGTTATGTCGAATGTAGTTACTGGTTTTATGGAGTAATGCTACTAATGATAAGAGTACCCCGACGTTTACTAATGTTACTATCTGGAGAGTAATGTTACTGGAAACTTGGAAGTAAGGCTACAAGGTGATTCGATTGGCTGAGGTTACTGGTAATTAAAAGAAACTCTACTTCTTGTGGAGTAGAGATACGCATAAGAAAGAGTAAAGGTACTGGTTATTCGATATTGAGAGTATAGTTTACTGTGATATTCTTGATTTGCAAGACAAAGTTACCACTACTCCGTTTAAATTTACCACTGTTCGGTGATTGTTTCCACTGCTTCATTACAAGTTTCCACTGCTGTGCTCATATCGTTACCACTGCTGCCATCACGTTACCACTGTTAATGCTAAACATTTCCACTGCTCATGTACTTCGTTTCCACTGGTACTTTTATTTTTGTATGCTCGTTGCACAAAGATACTATTGCTGCGTTTATATGTTCATGTTGCTGAGTATATACGGATAGTGTTGCTAATGAAAGTTTGTTTGGGTGTGAAATTATACCTCGTACAAGTTATTGAAGGTTTTAATTCATTAACGAGGTGTGTCGTCTTGTGCAAGTGATGAGGTAAAGGTACATTATTAATTAACCTCATACTGCATATCTTTTTGACGGGTTATACGTAAGATAGATCATGGGTTTATGGAGATGATTATTTAATTCCTACGTCGTGCTGCTGCTGTGATAAACTCAAAATTCAAGTCTAATTTGTCATTCACAGTGGGTCGGTTATTTATTATATTGTAACATACATTGTGGGTCTGACTGATATAAATCACATGGGATGGAAGAAGGAATTATTTACAAATATCACTTGTTGGGTTCTTCTCAAATCGATAGTGTTATTGGGTATACTGGTGCCTATCTTCATGTGGGGTTTGCATCAATTGTGATTTAAGGTTTTTCATTCGATGTTGCTGTTCTTGTAGTGTTATTGGTTTTTGGTTTATCAGTTCGTGAGTAGTGAGACACATGGAAGATTGATTGTTTGATTTTTGGACGACACACACACAAAGGAGTTTTGGTTTATGTTCTTAAAAGATTCAAGGCTCGTATTTGTTCTTATTGATTTAATTGATTACGAAGGAGATTATTTATCACTTATTTGAAGGTGAAGTGGAGTTTCTTAGATACGTGTTCTTATCATATCTTAAACGGCACCATTACGTTTAAAGATAACTTGTTCGTGCTTTATGGTTGTGATGAAGACTTGTCAAAATCTAGTTTTCATAGGTCAAGGGGTGGATGGACGAAGACCTAGCTAACTATCAATTAAAGGAGTTACATTGTAGTGCTCAGTGTCTCATTAAAGATGAGGATTTTGTCAAAAGATTGCGGTCTACTTATATGGGGGTCGTATAAGTTCGGAGTCACGTGGATAGTGCAAGACATAAGACGCAAGTTTGGGTTATTCTACTTCTACATCAAGTTCGTTATATTTGGTTTTCTTCATCAGTGATCATTACATGGAGCTTACATTCACGAGAGATGGTTAACATATGGGTTTCAGGGGAAGCTTATTGACTAAATGTTTAACCATCTACATGCATCATTCGAGGTGAAGGTTTTTACAACTACTAGTTGTTATTACTACTGCTAGTTTTGATTTCTACTGTTTCAAGTTCATTTTTAGATGCGGAAAACTTAATGGTGGGTAACTTGAAACATTGGAAAGATGAATTGGAAGTATGATAGTGGTTCGTTGTTGTGAAGATCAAGGTTGCTTACGTTTGTCCCCTATTTGATGATGACAAAAAGGGGAAGAAGATTTACATTGAAGCTTTGCAACTTGAAGATCCTTGGTGATATAGCATGGTTTAAGGGGAAGTTCGTTTATCTTTCATATATACTAGCTTCAGGGGAAGTTTGTGCTTATTCGTTTTGTCATATCAACTAGGGGAAGATTGTTGGGATTTATACTTGAGTTACTAGTGTTTAGTTGGATGTTCAAGCGTTGCTTGAGGTTAATGTGGTACTTCAGCCACATTCCATTGTACTTAAATGATTTTTTGGTGTAATATAATTTACCGGGTGGAATACCCTTTACCCAAAAAAATATTGACAAAATATGAAAGACGAAGGACTTATGATGATAAAGTGAAGAATGCAAAACACAAGGGACTTGCTTGTTAAAGAAGATTTATTTATTAGTCCCTCGTAGTATTTTGTAACCCTAGTATCTCTATTATATAAAGAGATACAGGGAATAGGTTTCGTTGTACGTACAAGATGTAAACCAGTAAAGGTGTGTGTGTGTAAACCTAGGCGTGGTCTTTGTGTTAGACGCCTAGAGTTTGTATAAGCCTCAAGGATCTTAGATTCCTGTTAGAGTGTAACCGTGCTATACTTGATCACATAGCATTGGGGCTGTAGGTGTTTGTTAGTGTTAGAGATGATGACGAGAAACCTTGTAGCAATAATAATGATGTGTTTGTTTATTCCGCTGCGTATTGTGTTGTTTATCATTATTACTGTTTAATCCCTAGATGAGGTCTAAACAACCTCGAGCTAAACGATCTTAACAAAAGGTATAATTTGTATTTATTTTATATTAAAGGACTAAACTTGTAAATTGTGAAAGTGAAGGATTAATTATGTAATTTTGCTCATTTCGAACTAAATAAATAAAGGGACCAAAATTGTAATGTGGTGATACTTGGTGGACTTACGTGGTTACTTGGTTAATTATGTGATTTACATGTTAATTAGATAACTTAAAGGGTTAAATTGTAAATATGATAACTAGAGGGACTAAAAATGTAAATATGGATGTGATATGTGTAATTCGACCTAAATATGATGTAGGGGCTGTTTATGACATTTTTGTATAGTTGTGTTGTTTATGTGATAATTATATTAGTTGAGGGCCTAAATATGTAAATGAGATAATTAAGGGATCTAATATGGTAACTTGGTAAACTTGAGGGTGCGAAGTGTAATTGATGCGTAGGGATTGCTTACGCACTTTGTTTTACCTCTCAAGGGATCTCAAGAGGCTTACAATCCCCACCAGGCAGTGTACCTGACCGATGTAGTATAGTGTAGTGGCAAGTACCGGGGGATTGATCGTTCTCTCACAGGGAATAGTGTTCGTTAGGTTAAAGACTACTCTAATTAAGGTCTAAGGGTGGAGGATGATTATTTTTGTATTTTTATGTTTTTTTGAAAGCAGTAAAATCTCGGTTTTGAAGGAGTGGGCGGAATTAGTTGCTAGTCAACTAACCCAAGTTATCTACTTATGCAATTAAATTAAAGTTTTGAGAAAACAATGGTGGGGAAAGTAGTGTTTACTTAGATTTCATTACTCCCTAACTATCTTTTACCATGTAATTAGTATGTTGAGTTTGCGTGGATGACGGGTGTATTCCTAACAAGTCGTAGGGAGTGCGTTCAATTCCCTAACTCTATAAGCTCCTACCTCACTCTATGACGATACGTCAAGTATCCTATCATAAGCTCACCGATAGCAACCTACGCATGAAATACTACCTTAAAATCGATTAACGCACATACGATTCACGTTTCCTAAGACGTTCAAGCTTGTTACCGTATAGGAGGTTAGCCAGTTTTCTTAAGTCTAACGTAGATGAAACATTCATCCAAATCACAATCACAACATACACATCACATGATAATCAATAGTTAGGTTTCATTAGATCTAAGCAAACACAAGTTAATTTAGCCTAGCATGTT
The DNA here is from genome assembly GCA_014162995.1 of Artemisia annua. NCBI lineage: Eukaryota > Viridiplantae > Streptophyta > Magnoliopsida > Asterales > Asteraceae > Artemisia > Artemisia annua. The sequence continues at coordinate 173,151 of LBNU01017079.1, read as the reverse complement.
AAAGGAAAGAAAAGCACAAACATAAATCATACAACACATAGACATATTGTATGGATTGAATGAAGACTTATCTTAGATTAAACATGCAAGTTAGAGGGGTAAAAGTACCCTCTAAGGTCTGTGATACACGAGCTAGGGTTTAACCCTTAAGTTCTCCACCAAGTTCCTCTTTTAAAACAATAAAAATCGTCCTATATATATAGATAATACGGGCTGACGGCGTCAGCCCAAGGTGTGACGCCGTCACGCCGACGATTAGGGTTTTGTGATGGCCTTCTTGACGTCGTCACGCCGCCTTGTTCCAGATCTGACGGCCTTCCCTGACGCCGTCACCAAACTAGGCTAAAAACTCTCTGGCCCGTCATGAGTAACTTCCAATTTCTTCACTTCATTTGTTCCTGACGTCGTCACGTTGAAGCTTGTGACGCCGTCACCTTCTGTGCACTTTAGGGTCTTTTGAGATTTTGTTGTTTTCCGCACTTTTTCACTCCGAAAACGCCCGAAAATGCTTCTTTTGTGATTTTCTCCTCAAAAGTACCTAAAATGAGAAAAGAAACGACTTTGGGTGAAATCCGATCAAATAATATACGAATTAGGACTCAAACTGACCCCTAAAAACGTAACATTTTTCGTCTCATCAGTAATATTGGCTTATTTGACTTTCTTGACTTAAGTTGATGTATTACATGAGTATGTGATCATATGTGACTCCATAACTTTTGAAATTGACGCTTTTAACCCTAAAACATGTTCGGTGATTCTATGAAACCCTAATTTCACAAAACCTTTCCAAAAGGGGATTCTTGATACTTATGAACATGAGAACTCGATAATATGATAATACCAACCTAAAAGAATATGTTAACATTCGGAGTCTTGCCCAATAGGGAAATCTGCTAATTATGGAAACCTGCTATTTATGGAAACTTGCTATTTATGGAAACCTTCTAAATAAGGAAACTTACTAAAAATAGAAAGTATTCTAAAATGCTCAAACTACTTAAATTGGGAAGCTACTAAATATGGAAATTTACCGAAAATAGGAAGTTACTATTTTTGGAAAGCTGCTAAAAATGGAAAGATAACTAAAAGAGGTAACTTACGCGAACCGGACTCTTCTTGATTCGTGTCCCTTCTCTTCTAGGTTCGGTGAAGCAGGAGTGATTCTTTTATCTCGTTATTTACTAATCTTGCTTGTGCATTTGGACTGAGGTACAGATATTCTGACCTATCTACAGGTTTCTCGTACATTCTTGTCTTTCCTCTTTCCTGGATATCTTGAACCTTGCTATATTCCCTTGATTATTGAACCTTGTTATGACCCTTTTTAAACAGAACCTTGGTTGAAACTTACATTATGATGCTTGAACCTTGAAATAACCTTGTCATGATACCCTTGTGACCTTAACCTTGAACCTTGGTGGGACTTGGATACTTGTGGGATATTATAACAGGAGGTGAAATCTCTTTTCTTAAAGTTATGACATGGAACATTTAAAGGAGAATTAGTTTGAAATGTCCTAAGGACTCAATCTTCTAGAATGGATCTTGGTATTTTGGGACGCAACCTGTCGGAACAGAACTTGGTGGGATAGCGCTTATAACATCGACCTTATTTGCTGAACGCTCATTAGCGACACCCCTTTGATGCTTGAACTATGGGAGTTTGGGACATTGGCCAAGTAATGAACCTGGGGCGTGAACCCTTGACTTTGCTTGCCACCTATGACCGCTTGTACTACGCATCCTTGCTCGCCTTGACTAATATCGGGTGATATTGTCCTTGATACATTGCACCGGTTGGAGCATGCGCTTTTGACCTTGACAGGTTATATTGAAAGTATTGACGGTTGGAACCTGTTAATCTTGACCGTTGACTGTGTACGTTGGAGTTGGACGGGACTACTTTGACCCGTGTCAGTATTGTTACCATGAGCTATCTGTTGTGAGTTAGCCACACGATAGGTGAGATGAGGGGGTGGTACGCACGCCGTCCCGGAGGATCTGCTGGTGAGTCGCCTTTTGCGGGCGTATGTGGTTATGGTTAGTATGTTAGTCAGCGAGGGGTTGGATGAGTCTCGCTAGATTTTTGTGGCGTCTGATACTTGGGCTGTGGGGGCGTGGTGACGGCCGGGAGTCTTGATTAGTGATTTGTAGCTAGCGAGTGGTAGGTTTATTACTTGGTTGACTGGCTTGCGTGCCAAATGCGACCCCTTCACTGCTTGGGAGTTGATCACGTCAGTCTTGGGTTACTGTGACTTGATTTGTGTTTGGCGTGGGGAATAAATACTGAAGCGGTTGATACTTGGTAACCTTGACATTGAAAGACTTGGTAGATTCAGTGGATTATATACTTGACGACCTTGGATACTGGCCTGAGTATGTTGAGACCTTGAGGTAGTTAATCGTATCCCTTGACGGGTGATATGGTGGAGACCGCCCGTTGGATACTGACCTTGATATTTTAACTTGATACTTGACCTTGAAATGTATACTTTTTACCGGATTGATTCTTGATCGCTTTTTTCCCTTGTTTGGTATAGCTGGTTTGATCCTGAAAGTCTCGTGGTTTATTACCTATGATTGTTTTGGTTTTGTGTTATCTGACTTTTGGTTATGCACCTTGTTATCTTGATTTGATAACTGGTTTGAGGGAAACTTGTGAGTGTGCTTATTATTTAATATGGTTATCTTTGTATCTTCTGTTGGTTAGGTTTATCTTATTTGTTTATTTTTCTATATCTTTGATATCTTTCGTGAAGCTTCAGTTTCGCATTTCTTTTCTTGCTTGTCTATTTTTTCTTCAGTAGTTTATATTCTTCTTTCTTGCTATGTATAGACTTATTCATCTATATGAATCAATATTGAGATAATCAACTAGTGGAATATTGAGATATTGCTAAAATAATAAGAATAAATATAAAGTAAGTAGTTATAAGAGGACTAAAAATAAAATTTGTTGATTCTTTATAGTTAATGAAAATTAAAATATACTTTAGAATTTCTGCTGTTTATATTATAATATAAATTATAATATTATGTATTGATAAATTCTATTTGCTTTTACTTGTATGATTGTGTAAATTACTCTTAATTGTAAAACCCGAAAATTTTAAACTTATTAAATACCCAAAATACCCCTCTAATTTTAAACTTTTGAAAAGACGTTTTATAATCTAAAACATTACATTACGACTATAACCTAAGTATTAAAACCATAGAACTTGAACAATACACATTTACATGATCCATAAATTTTAGATAACCCAAACTCGACACAACTTATATCAACAAGACTTGAACCTATGATACGAATATTAACCACCAGTACGATATATACAACTTAAGTATATATGAATTTTGGCTCACACCCTTTTGTTCACTTTGAATATTACACGTCTGACGAGTCCAAAAAGGGGTTGCTCATATAATTAAATTGTGTACACAACCTACATCCCTAAATACTTGTCACATGATACAAAGTTAAGAGGCCAAATATATTTTATTTTGTACACTAATCACACTTTAAAAAAATTAAAGGGCATGAGAAGTACCAAATATACCTTTTGTTTTGGGACTAAATATCACACGTTAAGTAAGTCTTGAAGGGGTCCGATTTCTATTATGCACATAACATCACTTAATGATATATGGTTCAATTTCAATGAATACTTGGAAGAGTTGGTCCACCCTAATCCCCTTAATTTCAGCATTCCACCCTCCCCATTCACGGCAATTCCATTCCTATTCTCCCCAGTTATTTTTCATTTCAAAACCAAATATTCACACCAAAACAAACACAAAAAACCCTAAACAAGAAAAGAAGGTGGCGACATTGGTTATTTCCTCTTCTATTCGATCATGACCACCTCTCCCATTTGTTTTTTCCCATACGTACACCTTAGAAAACACACACGACACAAAAGCTTAAAGTGATCCATCTTGGCTCAAAGGAGACGTTCAAAGCGGTGTTTACTTCCATGGTGATCGAGTTTGGTTTTGATTTTGGGGTGCTGTTTCATGAGCAGGAGGTTAGGGTCTGGTTCGAGTACAATTAGGCTACGAATGTGGTTGTATCGAGTTTGTGGTTCATGTTTCGTAAGTGTGGATGTTGTACGAGTATAGGCCGGAGTTTTGGAGTTTACTCAAATATTTGATCGGCTCATGTTTACTTAAAGGGTTTGTTTTGTTCGAGATCTGGAATCTGTTTGGATTGATTTGACCGGTGTTCTTGTAGTGAAAGAGTTCTGGTTCATTCGATGACAGTTCGAGTCCGCTTTTGGGTTAAGTCCCATTTGGTCATAAGGATTGTACTCGATCGATGTTTGTACTCGTTCGTTTTCGACCTCATTCTGTCCTCGTGTTGTTTGGAGGTAGACCCTAACCTATTTTGATACAGATCGTATGTCATATACAAATAATAATTTGTCCTAGAATAAGACTTTATTACCATAAAATCATGCATGCATAATATGATACATATAGTACTGAATATTGTGAGTTAGATTAACACAGTATCATTCTTGTTATAAAAGAAAAAGAAAAGTAAGAATCATAGTAGAACCATATTACTGAGGCTTATTTAATTAATCCATAACGTCTTAATATTGCTTAGCAATTAAAAATTTTGTGGTTTCATATGTCAACTGGTATATAGGTAAGGATGATAAATAAGAGTAGTTAACATGCATGCATGTCTTGACTTATTATCTTTTTCTATAACAAAGAGGGTCTCGGCAAAATATTTAGTCGCAAAAGGAATGTTTGTTCGGCTAATTTAGATAACAAAAAGGGTGTGTGTCGCAGTTTATTTAAACAACAGAAGTGTTGGTCTCGACATATTTTTAACAAGAGGGTGGGTGTCATGGACTTGTTTGCTTTCGAAATAATAAAAATCTTGGGTCGTCAAGGCATAAATATTAATATCGTGGGTACGTTACCAAATTATATAAAATTATGATGATGGGGTCCAAAATTATTATCTTAATATTAATTTATTAAAATAAACCTTAAAATAATTTATTTGACATGTTAATATTTAATTTTCGATAATATATATTTTGACCCTAACTTTACTAAGTTGTCGTACTTAACCCCAACTTAGTATATTGGTCATTATAACCTCAAATATTATTTAATCGTCAATAATAACCTTAAAGTATTAAAGTACTAATTTGGGAAAGTTTACTAATTTTGGGAAACTTACTAAATATGGAAAGTCACTAAATCTGGAAAGCTGCTTAAAATGGAAAGACAACCAAGAAGGAGTAATCTGTTTTGAATTGAAATATTGAGTAATTCTCAGCTTCTAATTCACTTAGGTTCTGCGAAGAAGGAGTGGTTCCTATTTCCGTATGATCTTTCTTTTCCCTGCTTTGTCATCGGGTTGAGGTACAGATATTCTGACCTTCTCACAGGTTTCTCATGAACTCTTGCTTATCTAAACCTTTGATTTGTGAACCTTTGCTATGTTCCCTTCTATTTGTGAACTTTTGTTATGACCCTTTTGAATTAAACCTTTGCTATAAACCTTTGCTATAAACCTTTGCTATGAACCTTTGACCTGAACCTTTGCTATGCACCTTGGATTATGATATTTTGATTTGACCTAGACTTTGTTATTTGATTTGCCTTTGATCCTTTAGTATTATACCCGAGCATTTTGTTTCCTAGTCATGAAGGTAACATGACCGTGGCATTGATGCACCAATGTCATGACTCCAGTGTGGTCGAGTGATGTTCCACACCGTCCCTTTGTTTGATCTGCAATTGGTTTGGGTAGGGGCGTATGGATGCATCCTAGATTTGATTTGTTTTGATTTGATTTGCTACTACATTTGGTTTGGTGACTGGTGCTGTGTGCAATACACGCCTTTCACATTATTTGAGAGTTGATCACTCCATGGTTACTATGCTGAAGACTTTGTTTTGTTTTGTTTTGGCTCATGGTAGAATGCTAATATAACCTAAATTTTGTCTTATTCTTATCATCCTTATTATACCTTTTGTTAAGATGATTTCGTCCCTCATAAAAATTTGGTCAAGTTCCACCACTAACAACTACCAAGATATTTAGTAATTGTTCGAGAAAAACACCAACGTCAATTGTATCGACATGAAAACAACATGCAAGAAAAGAAAAAGAAAAAGAAAAAAAAAAAAAAAAAAAAAAAAAAAAAAAAAAAAAAAA
>LBNU01017079.1:80206-132485 GCA_014162995.1 Artemisia annua | reverse complement strand
TGTTACGATGTTATCTGATATGTTTCGACTCTTTTTACGCGGGTAACTAGATGTGTGAAGTACTGCGGCATTTTTATCCCCTACATTTTTTCGGGGGTCACTATTAATATCATTATGAGAAGATTTCCGTGACTGGTATGATTATCGTTTTTTTAAGAGTATCTATTTAACTTTGTACTTGATTTATTTTCGGTTAAAATCTGTATTGCGTGTCATTGAGCTTAGCATGCTTATTTCATCATTTGTGTTTCTATTTGATACTATAGCACAGGGATGCCTCTATACATTGGTTGTCCTTGATATATTCCAGGCGATTATTGTATTGCTTGTGTTACGGTCGTAGTTTATATTTTGTCGTCAAGTATTATTCGAATATTATGTATTTTATGTAATTAGTAAAGACTATTGTCGTTCATTGTCTGCTAAGGATACACCTTCAAATTATAGGTATATATTACCATAGGTTAAATTTGAAAACTAACCTAAGTTATAACCCTTGGTCAATGATAGCTTGGTTTGTTATTGATTTGTAACTTTCTTATATAAGCATGTGTTAGTGTTTAAATCAGGTACAATGATCTTAATATTAGCTTTGAAGCTTGATACTGTGGGGCATGCGTGGAGTGGCTAAGGCTGAAGAGAGCCATTTCTGTCAAGAGCAGGCTTTTACCATCTTCTTCTCTATCTTTATGTGCATGTCATTTCGTAAAACCTTTTGGTCCTTTTGTTACTTCGCGCTGCTAAATTTGTTTATTTTCCGCTGCAACTCTCTATTTACTTTTCCGCTGGCTACTTTGACTTAAGAGTCCTTGTACTCTAAATGGTTTGTAATTCGAATGATATGTTTTGCAACATTTATAAACGTCCCGTGTTGTGGTCGTTAGCTATAAATGTGCCTGGTTTCTATTTGCGTAATACACCCAGCATGATAGCTGCCGTATTTGAGTTGGGGGTGTTACATATATAACAATGCATATCTATAGAAAAATAATTTAATTCTCGTCGCGATGGTATTTTTTTTTCGCGTAACGATTTACGGTTTGCGAGATATTTAATTTTTTAAAAAAGGGTGAAAGTTTATTTTTTTTATTTTGATAAAAAAAATTAGTGGCTAAGATTGCTTGATTGGTTCTATGGTAAAACTTGGTTCTAGACGGATCTTTTGGCTACAAACCAAATACTAGTATACTACCATTAAAAGATGTCACTGTAGCCAACAAACAAGCGTGGACCAAAGAAGAAAAACATTCCTACTACACCGTCCCATTAGTAGCTAGCAATCAAAGCTAATATGTCTATGTAGTGTTTATCGCCTTTGCCTTACTATCGAGCAATAAATGTTCTTCGACCACCGACAGAAAATGTAGATTTAGAGTGGAAGAAATGTAGATTTGGATTGTGATCAGAAGCTCACTATGATAATGTTCCTTTTGCTCTTCTATATATCCAATGAAGCAAGGAATTTACACCTCATCAGAAGTTGCATGATTAGAAACTAAATCTTCAAAAACCCTTTTACCTCGTGAGCATCACATAGTATATTGAAGCGTTGTCCAAGATATCGTTTAATTTGTCAAATCTTTCTTTGCATTATTTGAAATTACTCTTGTCTTTGTGATCAATAATCTTGAAGCAGCCAAACAATGAAATTTCATGTTGCACAATTTAACGATTAAAATTTTTATTTTCCGTCATTTGAATTTTTTATCACAAAATACATATGCGCAAGGGCAACCTGCACGTAAAACCTAATCTATATCGTCTCACGATGTGAACAAAGAATAAGGTATAGATCTATACTAAGGTGGTCAAGCTAGCCAAGTGAAAGTCTGTAGTCTTCTTTGTTCTTTAGACACTAAACAAAAATACAAATCTTTCTTGCGATGTTCTTGTTCTACTTTATTTGAACCACATTTGTAGGGACTAGAATTGTGTCCCCGATCAACTCTCTAAGCCTCTTAATGGTGAGGACCTCCTTCTCACCATCTAATCATTTTTGTGAGTTGACTCGTAACAAATTTGGAAGAAAAGAAATATATAAATCAGAACCATCAGTTCCATCTAAACCCCTTCCTTTTTAGTGCCTAACCTAATCCCACCACCATACCTATGTAACATCTCTTAGCTTTTATCTTTTCTTATAAGGTCTTTATTAATTTTCTGACTTATACCGGAGATTCCCCTGGATACATTTAAAATAGTTTTTCGTTTTACACGGGTTAACCTAACGGTTATACATTAAAGCATGAAATTTAAGCGTTCAAAATAAAATGTTTTAAGTTTATGGTTAAATATTAACCTGAAAAATGTGAGTTGTCACAAATGTAGATGCACATTTTTTATTAAGTATTTCAAGTTTTAGTGTCGTAAAATTGTTGCTTCAAATTCTAAACTTAGAAAGCCTTATCACTCTCATTAGAAAAAATGAAAAACACAAGTTAATAAGAATTTTATTTATGAAGGTAAAATGTGATTGGCTTAGTTTAATGTTTCACATTTGATGTTTCTAAATCTAAATTGACACATCTTGCTCATTCATCTACAGAGTTTTGTCCTGTTCGTCATTCTACCAAGTCACATATGTTATATCGAGTAATGTTTTAATAAGATTATCCTCAAACTGGTTAATTAAAACACGTTTACACAAATGGATCTATGTAGAAATCCTTTAATTTTTGATATATTAATAAGTTTAATTTTTTTGAACGGTAAATAAATATATCTAACTATTGAGTCTTTGAGTACTATTTAAAATAAAGGTCGATTGACAAAAATATGAATGATCAGTATATTGAATCTTGTAAGCTAGTGATTTACTCAAACAATACTTTATCACACATGAGAAGCAACTACAATAGTGTAAGTTTTAAGTGTTTTTAGACACTTTATGTACAAAAATATAAAATAACTCTTGCTATGTTTTTAGTTAACAAAATAAGTTAAGCATACACATGGGTGGCGAAAGAGATACATTTTGATGTAGTTTTATAAAAAAAGATGCATGTATAGGTTAAAAAAGTTAAGAGTAGCGATCCCTTGCAAAGGAGTAAAATTAAAAAGTATAAAAAGTAATTTGGACGTTGGATCAATAAGCAAGACCATCTAACGGTGAAGATGAACCTTCCTCCTTTTTTTATTAGTATTTTCAGTTGGGTATATTAGTCATCTAACTCAATTTTTTAATTCCACCACAAACTTTAAACGTAAATAACATTCAAACGATAAATTTTTTCAAAAACCGATTTCACCATAATTTTTAAAATTTAATCCTCTTTAATTTGGTACCATTTTGAATATATGAATCGCACTTTCTTTTTTCAACTTTTTAAGTGGGTGTTGATTTTCTTGAAATTTTCGGCATTTTCGGCTCTAATTTTGTCTAGTTAAATGGCCGAATTATGCAAAGCTTAAAACACGAAAGTTGTAGATTTTTGGCCATTCTTTACCTAGAAATTTGAATCACTCAAATCCGATATGATATGAGTGAGATATCATACGTTAAAGATGGCGTCTTGGTCATATTTAGCGCACACAAAGTGTTTGATAAAATGCCTAAAAGAAATTTTTCGTTATTTTTGTTATTTAAATGCACTAATTGATGTACTACAATACATGTTTTGTTATTTTTAGCTTTTTTAACTAATGAACAAAGATTAAATGATGACAAATTAACTGATGAACAACAACTAACTGATTAACTAATGAACATTATGACCTTAACTGATGAACATTTTGATTTCTTTTAGACAACTGATGAACACTATGATAACTGATGAACCTATGATAACTGATGAACCTATGATAACTGATGAACCCATGATAACTGATGAACCTATAATAACTGATGAATAATATAGTTTTTTTGTTAGAAAATTGATGAACTGATTAACATTATGGTATTTTGTTGTTCATCAACTCTTTTTACTGATGAACATCACTTTATATTGACGAACATCACTTTTATATTGATGAAAAAATGAACAACTATCTTTAATGACAAACAAATGAACAACATTTTTTATTGATGAACAATACTTTAACATTGATGAACAAATGAATAAATCTTTCTATTGATGAACGATACTTCGTATTGATGAATGGTACTTTTATATTGATGTACAAAAAAAAGTGAAATAGTAACTAAATAACTACACAAGCATTCTTTTTAGACAACTTCGCCTTCTTAGCGGCCAACCTCGCCTTTTGCTTGCTTTCCATTATAGCAACTTTATCACTAGCCTCCTTAGCGGCAATTTGAGCTCTGATAGCATTGCACTTCATCTCAACATGATCCTTCATGCTAAATTTGCAGAATCTACAGTTCTTCCTACGCTTCCCACTTGGATTAGTTGAACACTCAACACTTCTCTTAATCCTTTTTTGCGAACCCTTATTACTAACATGTTTTGGATAAAAAACAGGACAATAACAATTAGATGATCAAAAAGATGTTGAACAACAACTGATGAACAAAAAAACATGATGAAACAAAAAAAAACTAATGTTCATCAACTAATAAAGCATAAACTAACTGATGAACCTATTATAACTGATGAACCTATTATAACTGATGAACCTATAATAACTGATGAACATATGGTAACACAGGACAATAACTGATGAACCTAAGATATAACATAATAGCTAAGCTAATATGTTCATCAACTAAATAAAAAAATTAACAAAAAAGAAATCATAAATTGATGAACCTAACATAAAAAATAAGCATATAACAAATAATGTAATAACTAATGAACACATACACAAAATCATATAAACTAGTATTTAATATGTTCATCTACTAAAAAATATAACAAAAAAGCATAAACTGATGAACCTCATGTTACAAAAAAATCCACTAAAACCAGATGTTCATCAAAACATAAAACTTATAAAAATAAAATAGAAATTGTCAATAATTCCTTGATTAAACACCTGAAGATCATCAATCGCCATTAAAACCATATGTATTTCTATCACATTTATGACATGAATCTGGTTGAAGCATTTCATCGAGCACTTGGTGTGCATCATTATATCGATCACATTTCAACAACAGATCTTGTATGTTTACCCGATTATTATGAAGTTGAAAAGTACAAAAAAGAGTTTTATTAGTTGGTACCTGATTGTGACGGTGTGAAGACGGTGGTGCTGACGGCGTGAAGACGGTGATGGTGATGGAGACGACGATGGTGATGAAGACGGTGATGTGTTAGATCTGATGATGATGATGGTATGAANAAAATAAGTTAAGCATACACATGGGTGGCGAAAGAGATACATTTTGATGTAGTTTTATAAAAAAAGATGCATGTATAGGTTAAAAAGTTAAATGCTAAAAATGGTACGTACTTGATATTCTCTTAATTCAGAGGGATTCTAGCAAAGAGAAAGGACATGTGGGCAGTTAGGATATTTATTGACGCTTGAATGCTTTTATGATAAGGTAGGTTTGTGTTATGTACGACAATAGCATACAACTTTAAGGATGTGATAACTTATTGGTGCCCATAATAAAGATGTTCAAAGTTTTGCGTCATGTAGCGGTCAAATTGCAGTAAATAAGAATTTGTTGCTAAATATTTTATGACCATTCTCTGAATGGGTGTCTATAGATGTAAGTTTTAAAAACTTATATCAAAAGAGCAGAATTTACTAATTGACGATTATAATAAACGAGCATAGTAGTCCGCGCGTTGCTGCGGGAGCGCTGTGTTGATGCTTAGAAGTTTATGATTAAGACATTCTATAAAGCCCAATGGTAAGAAAGGAATGATTTAGAAAGACATTATTGTGTGACCATGGTAATATGTTTCTTAAATTCATAGCAACTCCTTTGCAAGCACATACAAATTCTTATAGAATCAATTAGACATATTGTTTTTTGGTTGATATAAGTCTAGTGGCGGTGATTAGCATGTGCAAGTGGTGCAATCGCACCGGGCCCTTCTTTGTAAGAGACCCCCAATTTAGTATACATCCATTAATATTTATAGTTTTTTATATATAAACGTTTTGCATTTTTAGTGTCTTTGTTAAATATTATATCAAAGTTGAACGGGGTCACATACCAAAAATAGAAGACAAACTTTGGCCACATACAAAAAGAGTAAAAGACTTGATTATGGGGGTCTCATTTGTGATTTCGCACCGGGCCCTCCAAATCAATGAGACGGCCCTTCATATAACTATACATTATCAAGTGGAACCATTCCTGTGAGGTTGAACCAACTTGTTGAACCAAGCATGATATGTAGGAGACAAATCTAAACACATCTCATTTATGCAATAAGTTTAGCATAAGCATCATATATTAGGTCTATAGAATATGCAACTACGTACGATGATATGTCTTTGTTTAGAAATTCATTGATCTTACATATAGTATCTAAAAAATATATAATCAATCATTTGCGAAGTTACAAAATAGTATGTTATCAAGCATGTTACCATTTTGTCTTTCTAGAAGGCAACATATGCATTCTGATACATTGATTCGTATAAGACAGATGTAATATCATGGCTAAAAATAAAGTCATTGACCTGCTGAATCGAATCCGTCAGACCAATATGATGATAAGTTTGTGCCTGAATTAGACAATGCTGATTCATGAAGTAATGTTTCAAATTAGTTGTGCTGAAGTTCTATATCTGAGATCAGGTTCAACGGTTCCAACGTGCTCATCTTCTAAGACGGGCTAGTCTTTTTGAACTTGTTTCTTTAAATGTGTGTGCCAACGATTTTGTATTTCATTATGATTTCTTCGGTTCTTCTAGGAAAATATGCAGCCATTTCTGACCATTTGGCAATTCAAGTGCAAAATTAATAAATATGCACTTAAGGTATTAGGATATTCACTGTAGTGAAAAAAAAAAAAGAATATTAGTACTTGTTACCAATCTTCTTATGTAATTTCCAATGTTCTATATCTGGGTTGCAACAATATCTGTGCACATCCAACAGGAAAAATGGTAAAAAAAAAAAATCAGTTAGATTCATAAGGTAGATATAAGTATATATGTATTCAGAATAGGAAAGCATTGAGGTCATTAATTAAGTAGTGAATGTAACATGCAAATCTAAACATGTTATAATTATGTTTTAGTACCTAAAGGAATTCCCTGCATTTGTGACATCATCAGACCAAAATTAACATCCCCCTACAAAAATCAACATAAAGTATCAAAGCTTCCTTGCATGGATTTAAAGTTCCGTTGTTACATATGCCATTAGGTACAGTCATAGATCAGTGCAACCAAAGGGGAATCACATTCCTATATATACCCTATAAAAATTGCAATACAATCTAATCTCCGAACCACGTAAAGCCATAATATTGCTTCTAAACATATTCTGTAGACCACAACTTAATATCATTATATACGAGTAAGTTAAAAATCCATCCATCCCCAGTGATCTATCGTTTGTAGTAATTAAATTTCATGATACCCCATATTAACCGCAAGTATTCGTATTTAAAATATAGAGAAAAGTCCAAAATACATCCCTGTGGTATGCCAAAAGCTCGTTTTTCATCCTTTTTCTTTTTTTAGAACAAAATCATCCACCGTTAGTAAAGTTGGCACAAATACATCCCTCTGGACTAACGATGCAAAATTTTACCCGTTAAGTACCTCACGTGTTAGTCACGTGAGGGGTATTTTGGTCTTTTTCTTTGCCCCAAATATTACCACGCCTCTTTTTAGGTGGGAAACTCATAAACCACCCTCGTTTTCCCTCTAAAACCCACCTAAACACAAAAAAGACAATTAAAAACTCCGAGATCCAAATCCAGTGTTCAATCTATGCTTAACAACAACGGTGGTTGTGGAATGGACAATTCGCGACTATGATGATCCTGTGGATGAACAACAAGCATATAGTAAGTTGAATTTCATTTATAACCACATATTCTAAATTACATTTCTTTTATTGATCGAAACCCTAATATTGTTTATGTTACTTGCTAATGACAGGTACACGACCCAACTTTTTCTCATTGAAGATTCATCATGGTGGATTTTTCACTGAACCCCCAGGTAGAACCTATACAAATGGGCAACATAATTATATAGACTTTATAGATGTGGACTTATTTTCTGTGATTGAGTTAAATGACATGGTTAAAAGTTAGGTTACCAGGGTAAAGGTTGTAAGATGTTCTGTCATTGGAGAGTACCTAACACTGACTTAGATCATGGATTACAAGCACTAGGTGGTGATATGGATGTGCTGGACCTAGTTGGGTATGCTAATAAGGTCAAACTGATTGATGTGTATATTGAGCATTGATGAGTGTGTAAATACTCATCATTTTTGTCTTATAAGAACTGCCAAAACATCCAAAAACACCCAAATATGCATCAAAATACTGAAAATATCCCAGGGTTGTGTTTTATATGTTTTAGATGCAAAATGTTTGAAAACAAATGAAAAACGAACAAAGTTTGCACAATTGGCAGTTTCAGTCCCTCAACTTTCAAAACTTGTCAAATCTAGTCCCTGAGCATTAATTTTGGAAGATAGTTCACCAAAGGTCCTTTTAAATCACAAATAAACATATTTAGTCCTTTGGTGTGAAATTTCATAAAATTACAAGTTTAGTCCCTGCATTTTGCAAAATTGACAATAATGGTCCTTGGGATGTAAAAACTTTGAGAAAAATCAATTTTGGTCCTTGTGCTACTCATCTTTGGCAGAAATAATCCTTGGGTGAAAAGTTTTGAAGAAATTACACATTTGGTCCCTGAAGTTTCAAAAATGACATAAATGGTCCCCGGGTGTTGTAAAATGGGAAAATATGCAACTATGGTCCTTGAATTATTCAAGTATGGCAAGAAAGGTCCCTGGGTTAACTTTGGATAAATGGCAAACCAGGCCCCTGAAAATCTGAACTTTACACTTTTAACCCTTGGGCCTTGTTCACTAATAATACCAAACGGATCCTATAATTACTACTACTAACCCATTAAATAAAAACCCAAAAACAAACACAAGCCCAACAACCAAAAAGCCCAACACCCCTTACTAATAAAGCCGGGGTTTGACCCAGTCAAACCCACTCCCTCCTCTCTTTTTCCCTCCATCAAACCACTCCACCACTGCACCAAATACCACCAGTGGTTTTCACCACTCCCAACTCTCCCACTTGCAACCAGTCACCTCCATCGCCCAAACCATCACCTCCACCACTCCTACCCTATAACCCTTCCCCTATGGCTACAAACACAGACCCCAATTGGTCTGAACCAACTTTCCCGCCAAAAACCAATCAAGGGCTCAGATCATTCCAATGCCATCCAATGGCCAATTTTAATGATGGGATTGACTCAGGAACTCACCAAGGTCTATAAAAGTCAAGAAAGAGAAAGAAGGAAGTGGTAGTTAGCTGTAGTAGTGTAGCTTAGTGTAGAGTGTCGAATTAATGTAATCTTGCTTTTCAGTTGTAATTTTTAGTTTAAGAAGGTTGTATCCAGTTATTTTAGTGAAATGTAAACTTTATTAACCCTTAATTTCAAGTCTTCTTATTTCAAATTCAAATTTGCAGTTTTCATTGAAATCTCATTTTTCACTAAATCTTGTTACATGTTAAAACTCACTGTTTCATAAGCTCATTTAGGTCACTTGTAAGCCCATGAAAGTTATTTTAAGCCTTTAAACCAGTGCTCACTTAAAATTCAAAAATACAAAAAAAAAGAAAAAAAAAAAGAAAAATCACTAAAAATTAGCTAAAAATAAAAAATCAGTGTACAAGATTGAAGATGCAAAGGAGCATGGTGGATTGTGGATTTTCATGGTTTTAGAACCTCAAGGGAGGTATTAGGATAGCTTTGGTTCCCTGATTACTTATTTCTCAGCTTGGATCACTTGTAAGCATTTTCTCAATTTAGTGCATTTTACTGAAGAAGTTTTTAATTGTTATTAATCTCTGTTGTTTTGTGATCATTTGATGTATGTTAACTCAGATAGTGTTTAATATAATCATCTTGTTTACCAGTTTACTTGGTTGCTCATTTCATGAATTTCACAGTCAAAATAGCTTAGAAGTGCTTCATGAGTATAAGCTGATGTTCTTTGTGTTATTGTTCTTAAACAAGTTCACTCCAGTGTATTTTAACCTTTGGAACCAGTTTTATGGTCTAGATTGGCCTTATGCTTTGAAAATCACATATTCCATATCTTAAAAGTGTGTTTGGCTCAGACTGTTTCAAGGTATTCTAGTATGTTGTTGTTGTGATTCTCTGTTTAACCAAGTCAAATTGGGTTCCATTAGTTCAGTCAAAACATAAAAACCATTGTTCTTTTGGAAAAAAGTCAAATCCTAGTGTAAATCCTTATATTTTGTTAACTGTCATGATTTTAGTTCCCATAATCAATCATTTCAATGCATTAGTTGTTAACTTAGCATAATTAGGTCATATATTAGCTTAAAACATCATATGTAATCAGTTTAGACAGATCAAAACTCAAAAAGGTCAAACCTATCAAGTTTTCACAAAAGTCAAATTGCATACCTGTTGAAATAAGGAAGATTTCTAGATTACTTGTAGGGCTCATTTTAGCTTAGAAATAAATAACTATTGTTGTTATGTGTTATTTTGTTGCTGGTGATTCATGATCAACAGATAAATTAGCTTTTGAAAGCCTTCAGCTAATTGGAAATTAAGTTCATAATAGCCTGTTTGATCATTAACCTCCCCTGCACCAGGGAACAGACCCAACTTCATAAGCTCGTAGCCAGTTAATCTGTGGACCCCACCCCATGGTTTTTGGTTTTTTAGAAAACCAATAAGCTAGTCTTGTGGGCTCAAGGCTTATTTTCAGCTTTGTAGCTTATTAGGTAGGGCTGCTCTCCCCTTTAACTTTGTCCCATTCCACCCCTATGCTGAGTCATTAGCATAAACACCCCAACTTCTGTGGGCCCCACAGACCTCACCAGTAGGCCCCACACTTAGTTTCTTGGCTTCTTGGATTCATAAGCTGGTAAACTCTCTAGTGTTAACAAGCTTTTGACGCTAAGCTGCCTTGTGCATCCTTGAACCAGTTCCAAAGTTTGTCCCATTTCTGTGTGCAGTTTGGACTTGGAGTTGCTTATTTTCTAGCTTATTTGCTTATCTGTGCTCTAATCTTGCTTATTTAGCTTCATTTGGGTCCACTTAGCCTGTTCTAACCTAAATCAACTTCTGTGGGCCCCACATCAGCTCATTGAAGCTTATTCTAAGCCTGTTTGACCAAAAAGTCAACTGCCCAAGCTTTTAGTGTCCAAATAGCTTATTTTTAAGCTCTGTAAGTTGTGCTTTTGTAAAAGTTTCATATTTTCAGTGTATAAATAGTTTTCAAAAAGAAAATCACAAAAATCATCACTTTTAATAAAGTGATAGCTTCTATTTAAGCCATTTGGCTTATTGCTCAGCTTTTTCAAAAAGCAATTTTCATTTTTATAATTTTCATAAGTTCCCTGTCAGTTGTAGTATTTATAATAATTTTCTTAGATTTTTATCTTATCATTTAGTATTTATAATAATTAATATTTGTTTAATTAGTTTTAATTAAAAATCCAAAAAGAAAATCCATTTCTGTTTATTTTTAATCTCTAGTACTTTTTTATAATTTTTCTAGGTTTTATTAATCATTTATAATTTTTAGAAAATAGTTTCTTAATTATCACTGTTAATTTTCTATTATCTTAATTAAATTAGTTTAAATAGTTTTTAATTAGTAATTAAGTAAATAATTAATAAAATAGTGTAATAATAGTTTTTATAAACTTTTTATAATTTTTATGGTTCCTGTATTAGTTAATTAGTTTTATAAAATATTTCATAATTTTCTAAGTCATTTTTAGTATAATTTGTAACTTAAATTAGTTAAATTAGTTTAATTAATATAATTAGTAATTAATTAATATTTAATTCAGAAAAAGACAAAAATATTTATTTTCAATTTTTACATTTCTTTTAAGTTATTTTAAAGGTTTAGAAATTAATTTTGCAATTTTCTAGTTTAAATTTGTAATCTTAATCATTTTTAGTATTAACTTTAATTAGTTTTTATTAACTTTTTAAATAGTTTTATTAAATAATTAATATTTAAATAATAAAATAATCAAAAAAATAATTTTCTTTTTAATTTAATTTTCTTTTCATTTTAAGTTTGTAAAAGTTGCATTTTCACCCCCTGTAGTTTATTTTTGCATATTTCCACTTTTCCAGTACGCATTTAGGTTTTTAGGATTATTTGCATTTCTGTATTTGTTAATACTGTTCCATTATCATTTCAAGCAATCAGTAGTGTAAAAATCAATCAAAATCTTTATCTGGTTACTATTCCTGAATCACTCATTCCCTAAATGTTTTCAAAACACAATTTCAATCTCGCTGGGACTTAACGACCCGGGGATACACTGTGCTTACACCGGATCATAAATTGATCTCTCCTCTCTCAGATTTGACTTGTTGACCACACCTGGTTAACTGGTTAGTTTGGGAGGAGTCAAGCATGATTATACTGTCCTAGATTCTTATTTGAAATCACCATTTACATCACCACATAAAGTGATTTTGGAGGAAATAGATGAAGAAGAAACTAGTGCTTTAGTTAAGAAGACCATTAAGAAGCCTGGTTTGAATTCAAGTCTAGTTAGGATGCCTTTTAAGAAGCTTGGTTTGAAGGAAACTAGATTGCCAATGTTGTTGCTTGAGGATGGACCAAGTGTGAATGCTAATGTAGATGGACCAACTATGAATGCTAATGTAGATGGACCAAGTGTGCCTGTGGATGTAGATGCACCTATTTTGAATGAGGGAGCAAGTGTGAATGAGACTAGTGATGCTAATAACTCTGAGAGTTTTAGTAGAGATAATGAGACTAGTTCTGAGAGTGATGATAGCCAAGATAGTGATTATATACAAACAGATGAGGAACATGAGGCAAATGAAGTGGATGTAGATATGGAAGAATTCTATAAAAATATGTTGACACAGATGCAAAATGGGTGGGAGTTAGAAATGACAATGCCAGTGAGACTGTTGAATTAGAAGTTGAAGAAGCATATAATCTAGATGACTTTGATATGCCTATGTACATTGAGAGTGACAGTGAGACTGAAAGTGGTTATGAAAGTAGCACTGATAGAAGAAAGAGAGCAATGTCAAATTTAAG
The DNA here is from genome assembly GCA_014162995.1 of Artemisia annua. Lineage (NCBI taxonomy): Eukaryota > Viridiplantae > Streptophyta > Magnoliopsida > Asterales > Asteraceae > Artemisia > Artemisia annua. The sequence goes on along the minus strand of LBNU01017079.1, from coordinate 119,320 downwards.
AAAGGAACATGCTCAGTATAGTGGGAGTGTAGGTAAAAGTAAAGACTCATTCTTTGTGGGGAGACAGTTTGGGAATAAAATAGAAATTTTAGCAATGGTTAATGAAGTTGCCGTGGCTGGTAGAAGACAGTTATATACTTGGAAGAATGATAAACAAAGGGTAAGGGTAGTATGTAGGGGAAAGTGTCCTGTGTTTACAGACTCTACTAGGCCAACAAAAGCTAGTGGGTCAAATATAATTGGGCCAAATGATGGTGGACAGGATATAAAAAGTGGGTGGATTGAGGGCAATATCTTTTTAAAAATTATTCTAATAAGGTCTACTTGAGGGAAAGTAGAGTTCAAGTGGGGGGATATTTGATAACATCAAATAAGTCCATGATTTAAGTGTTAATTTCCCCTTAATTACTCATCTTTTGTATTCATATGTTAGGATATATACTCTTATTCGTTTATATTCTGTTTTCAGGGCAAAGATGAGCAAAGGAACGAAGAAACGCGAAAATGGAAGGACTAAAGAGAAAATATGTGAAGAATGCGGATCCTGCACCAACTACGGCGTAGAGGTTTCATCTACCTACGCCGTAGCAAGTACTTATGAAGACTACGACGTAGCTCAGCCATGACTACGGCGTAATGATCTACTAAAGGGCTCTACAGAGTTGCAACTCTCCACCTACGGCGTAGACCCCAAAATGAGGCAGTAAAGAACTCACGTGGCCAAAGAAGAAGTTACGGTGTAGTTTCCCAAATAACTACGCCGTAGAAGCATCTAAGGAAGAAACTACGCCCGTAGCACTTGATCAAGCTACGGCGTAGTTGATATTAACAAAGGCTACGGCGTAGCAACTCATCCAGCTACGTCGCAGCAATGTCGGGTCTATAAATACCAGCCCTAATTCCGAGTTTATTAATTCACTTTTCACCACACAGAAGTTGGGAGAAACTCAGGGAGCAGGAGGAACGAAGTTCAATCTGCATACAAGTCATTTCCAAGGGAGAATTCACACACCAATCATAAGTTTATTCATTCCTTTGATTTGTATTCGATTCATGTTTACATTTGTGATATTACATTCTTGTTTTACTGCAATTATGAATATGAGTGGCTAAACACCTCTTGGTGTTAGCCTTGTTATGAAATTGTTATTGTTATGATTTAGTTTTCTATGAATCTATTATCGTCTTGTTTGTATACTTTCTTGGCTAGTCTTAGGACACTCTAGTTTTGGTAGTGTTGAGTATTGGTAGTTCCTTGGAGGCTTGGTTCTAGCAACCCACAAAATCTTATCACTATCATTTCCATTACAAATACCTATAGTAGGTATTTCCCCAGATAAATTTTTGCATTTTACATGCATATCATTACATAAGTGACTCTCTAGGCCTGCTCATGTATCTACACAAGGTAATATCTCTACCTACACACCCTATAAACTCTTGGTATGTCAAGCATAGGATTACAACAACACCATAATAAGTAAAACACCAATCTAAAACACTAATCTCATCACAAAACCCTAACTAACACTAAGTAAGCCCTAATTAGCCCTATGTGTTTACAAAACCCTAATTGCTTATCTGAACTAGTTTGAAAGTGTTCAAGGCTTAAGTATAAGTTACCTTAGGAATATTAGGATACCTTAGGACCCCTAGGCATTAGTACAACCCATTAGAGCTTAGGTACAAGTCTCTTAAGCATAAAACCACAACTAGGTTATAACTTCCCGGAAACTAGGTCAAACCTTCCCAAATCTTTCCCATAAGCTACCACCACTTAGTATAAGCTCCTTAGGACTTAGGATTAGTCACTAGACACTCATAGGACATTAGTCACTAGACACTCACAAGTAATGGCGTCCCAATCCTTATAAGCAAGAGCTTATAAATTCATGATTTATACGATTTATAACTTTCTTCTTTAAATGAAAGAGCGTCCTATTTCATTTTAATAGAATACTTAGGCTTGACATTTCATAGGTTACACATTAGGAAAATCTACTTAGAAGAGACTATGGATACTACCCTAACTTGTTTCAAGTACCTAGGAATAATTATACTTATAATTATAGTGGTACTAGTAATAATAGACAACTTAGGCCAAAAAATTAAACCTAAAGATCCGCCTAAGAATAGTAATACTTCTAAGGAAACCCTAGCTAAAGAATTACCTATTCTACCTAGCCCTCCTCCCTTTATAGGATCATCATCAATGACTAAAACTGAAACATCACACTTAGACTTTAAGTTTAGTACTAAGAGATTAGAAGAACCTTAGGAAGAAAACAGAACTTAAAGGAATCTAGTAAATCTTATCCTTACTTAGAATACCATCCTTTCCGGTATTCTATTCCTCTCTTACAAATCTTATCCAATTATTTCAACTCCCGCTCCTCCGTTTTAAACCTTACCCTCCCGGTTTTCCTCATCCTCCCATTTGAACTCCATCCTCCTACCACTTTTGTTTCATTTCTCCTCTGTTCTTTCTAAACCTTCTTCCTACCTCCTCCTACAATGTTCTAGGAGTTAGAACTTGTATTTCTCTTCATATCACAAGATCCTATTAGTTAGGACTTGTAAGAGTATCTATGTTGAACTTTAATCCTCATTATGTTCAACTACGATATTATACTATCTCTCTTTACAAGGATTGTGAAGGTGAGATTGACGATGCTCATCACTCGAGATGTAGCAAATTGGTAACAGAATAGCTATGGAACTAGTCACCATGGCTAGAACGTGTCTCTGTCATGATTAGAGTATGTCTTCATCATGAATAGAACTTGTTTTCATTATGACTAGAACCCGTCCTCATCTTGGTTAGAACTTGTTTCTACCATGACTCGAACTTGTCTCCAAAACACTCTTGGACCACATATCCTTAAGTGTGGACCACTCTTCCATCTTCCGTCGATACTACTTAAGGATGATTTATGATGACTATTCTATTAAAATGAAATAGGACGCTCTTTCATTTAAAGAAGAAAGTTATAAATCGTATAAATCATGAATTTATAAGCTCTTGCTTATAAGGATTGGGACGCCATTACTTGTGAGTAACGAGATTTAAATAAATGAGACCAAGTATCTGGCAAATGTACAAACAATTCCTGCTCCGTTTGTACAACTCTTTCCTCTTTTCTCATCTTTCTCTATCCATTCTCTCCTCTACTCCTACGTTCATCTAAATCTCGGGACGAGATTTCTTCTAGGGGGTGAGACTGTAGCAACCCACAAAATCTTATCACTATCATTTCCATTACAAATACCTATAGTAGGTATTTCCCCAGGTAAATTTTTGCTTTTTACATGCATATCATTACATGAGTGACTCTCTAGGCCTGCTCATGTATCTACACAAGGTAATATCTCTACCTACACACTCTATAAACTCTTGGTATGTCAAGCATAGGATTAAAAAAACACCCTAATAAGTAAAAAACCAATCTAAAACACTAATCTCATCACAAAACCCTAACTAACACTAAGTAAGCCCTAATTACCCCTATGTGTTTACAAAACCCTAATTGCTTATCTGAACTAGTTTGACAGTATTAAAGGCTTAAGTATAAGTTACCTTAGGAATATTAGGATATCTTAGGACCCCTAGGAATTAGTACAACCCATTAGAGCTTAGGTACAAGTCTCTTAAGCACAAAACCACAACTAGGTTATAACTTTCCGGAAACTAGGTCAAACCTTCCGAAATCTTTCCCATAAGCTACCACCACTTAGTATAAGCTCCTTAGGACTTAGGATTAGTCACTAGACACTCATAGGACACTAATCTCGGCACAAAACCCTAAGCTAAACCCTAATCACCCACTAAGCAAGATTAAGCTATAACTAAACCTAACTTAACCCTAAACCTAAGACTAAGTACCCTAAGCACCTCTGGCACCTCAAGCAACCTACCTAGCAGCGTACACACCTCCTTAGATAACTTAGTAGCCAAGTATACTCCTCACAAGTAGCTTACAAGTCGCCTTGTAAGCTACTTAACCCAAAACCGCCTCCACGGCTTAACCATGGCCACACACCACCCTAGACCGACCTATAAATACCCCGACCCCTCTCCTTCTATCAAACCATCCCATTTATTCTCTTCACCTCAAACATTCAGTAGTATAGGATCCCTTGTAGTCTTAGGAGTCGAGCTAGGTGAGCCTTGAAGCCTTGTCGAGTTCATTTCCTATCGAGAAAACCCTAAACCCTAGTTAAACCCTCGTTAGCCCTTCCCTTGATCACGTAAGCTTCTAAACTTGTTCCTTTAGCTTTGGTTTAGTTCTAGGATAGTACTAGGATCCCTTAGATCCCTTAGATCCCCTTTCCTAAGTCTTGATCACTAGAACTAGCTCGTTAACTTTCTAAAACCCTAAAAAGAGTTGAATTGCTATTTTCACACTATAAACCCTTTTCATAAGCTATAAGCTAGTTTAGGTAACTTATTTAAGCTCATATTAGTTAACCATAAGCTAGGAAACCTTTTTGTTTCATAAAAATATAGTTTGCATGGAATTAGGACTAGTTTTGCAAAACTTTCCATGCATAGGGGTATATATGGTAAATTTCTGAAAATACTAAGTTTAGGGACTATTTTTGACATTTCTTAGAAGTTATAAGTATAAGTACCCTTTTTGAAAAGATATATAACCCTAGGATAAAAAGTTAGAAAGTTATAAACATATAAGGACTAGTTTTGCAAAAGTTAATAAGTTAAGGGTATGAAGGGTAAATTTTGAAAACTTATAAGTTCAAGGGTCATACATGTCATTTTCTCAAAATATAGAAGTACAGGGACTAAATATGTGAGGTATAGATAGTTATAAACTTAAGTAATATAAGTATTATAAGTATATGGTAGATTTAGTAAATATATTAAACTAGTATACCCACTCTTGATAATTGTGCATGCATCACAATTATCACACACATACACTTTCCCAGATGGGTGTAACATCTGAACCCAGGGAACTTGTATTCACCCACACCCTAAACCTATGACACTCACTCAACACCTAGTGTTGACTTTTAAGCATGTATTCTAGGTAACAAAGCTCTGTGGAAATAGAGGCATGGAGTGGTACAAAGCCTTGCAGGACTTTTCACTCAGTTATCATTCAAGTTTCAAAACAAACATAAATTTTGGGGACCTCCTTTTATAAAACTCTGATGATTTTATTGAATGATAACTCATTCTATAAAACGTCTCTTTTTGAGTCATTTTCTATCACTGTAACTGTGATTCCATGAAGTAATACCCCAACTCTAAATCCGTTGCGAAACGTAAAAATGGGGGTGTTACAGATTGGTATCAGAGCTTCAGTTTTAGAGAACAAGGTCAAAAACCTAAACTACAACTATTTTTCCCGATAACCGAGAAAGTCCTTTGTGCCACTTCACTCCCCAATGCCTTTTCCCAGAGCCATACGTGCATTAGATCTGCATACTAGGTATTACTTGACTATTACTTGAGCATATATTCATTTCTGCATCATTAGATAGATATGCCTGCTCCCCACTACTCTACTATTACCCCATCCGGAATACATACGGAGAATGTTCATTCCTCTCCGCATGATTCGGATTTTAGCCTTAAGAATCTTTTCCTCGATTCCCAGAATAGCCCTAGGAATAGTATAGATATGCCGTCACCCTTAGGTTTACATCTTTTATAGATGACCCACACCTAAAACATATAAGAGATTTTTATGCTAAGGCATCACCTATCACTTCCCCAAACACTATCCTACACCCACCTTTTCCCACACCAAGGTTAGAACCACATGGTTTCTTTCTCCCTAGAACACCTTATATGCCTAGAATACCTATCCCTGCTTATAACCCTAGATATGAACCTAGGCAACCCTATACTATAGCACCTACACCTTATTTAGTAAACCCTCCCACTTCATCTTGGAAATTTGAAGTCGGAGAAGATCCCCTTAAGACAACCTTAGAAAATCAGGAAAACCAAGTAGAAGAAATTTTAAATAGTTTAGATGAAGTTTTTCTTGACCTTATTAGGAAGATAGAAGAAGGTCAAGATAATAACTTAGGAACCCGACCCGACTATAGTAATTTAAGAAATACCCTAACACAATCCTGTTTTAGGATAAGTAAATTACAAAAGAATCAAATAAGACACCACCATAAGATAGCCTTTGCTCATTATAGAATCCGTACCTTAGAAAGAATGATTGATGATGACGAGGAAAGTCATCAATCAAATTTAGGAAACACTGAGAACCCTTAAATTTAGGAAACACTTTGGGAGAAAACCCCTAAGTAATATACCTTAAAAATAGTACTATAGAATAGATAATATCAAAATGCCCTTAGGATATGTAAGATAGGAAAGTAATAATAAGACTTAGGTATACCCTATCGATACTTCCTAGTGCCCCTCAATATTAGGATAACCTAACCAACCTTAGGAAAACCTCCCCTTGATTACCTTAAGTTATCACTAAATCTTGGAAGAATCCCTAGGAATTTAGGAATAATCCATAAAAACGTGACAAGTAAGTACTTATTATGACCCGCCTTAAGCCCTTACCCTAGCATAACCCTTAGAAATATTAGAACCCCGATGCCTTAGACATATAGACTCTTATCACTCCTAAACCCCTAACTCGATTGGATTTTGATTTCAAACCCAAGTCCTTATTGAGAGCTGTCTCATAAGGATACTCGCTCATGAACTTTAGGTTTGGGGAAAGCCTAAAGCTTCATTCTATAGAATCCGTCCTTTATTCTTGCTCTTCCATTAATTTTCTTTCCTCGGGCAATCTGCCTAAAACTTTACCCTCCTAAATCCAACAACATGACATTTGGCATAAATAATGAAGCTTGTCGGAAATTAAAGTACAACAAGTTATTTATGACCTTATGCGGTTGTGACTTCCTCTTCCGGTATTTTATGACATTCTATGTCATGAATAACAACTCTTTTCAAATCTCTACCCTTTCCACCCAAAATCCCTTAAGCACCCTTCCTCAATCATTTCATATGATACTCATGATGAGAATTCTTATTCTACATCATAGAGATCTGAATTCTTTCTCTTTCTTACCCTCAGTTTTCACTACTCCTTCCGACTTCTTTGTGGTTAGAAGATCTTTTCCTAACCATTCCCATATACGAGTATATAGTAATTATATACAAAGTATATTCCCGTCCTTCCCTCCTTACTTCCCTAAGATTACTATGATTCCTAAAAGAAATTACTTAGAAAACCCTAGTAAATCTCCCTAGAATACTCATACTTAGGAATATGAATAACTTTAGGATGCCTTTGGAAGATAGAAATAAAATACCTTAGGTTATGAAACTAGATGACCCTAAGATATCACTAAGAATAATTTTGAGGATAGAAGTTAAGATAGGAAAATAGGATTCAATCTAAGAACTTTATCGAGGATATTAGAACTAGAATACAGACATTAGGAACCTTAGGAAAAAGAATAAAGCTTTCCCCTTAAGCTTTTCCCTAGTTTAGGATAGGCACATTAAGCTTCTACCAGGAAAACACATTAGTAAACCTCTACTATATAGAAATAGATCATAATATGCCTCTACTTAGTCCCTTAGGATACCTACATAATATCTCAAGGATCTTAGAAAAGTGAAACTTTAGGAAACAACTAAGAAACTTTAAAGGGTCTGATTAGTGGTTTATGAACTTAAAACTTTACTTATAGAAACTAGGAAAAATTTATACAAGGACATTAAAAATACTTAGGCTTGACATTTCATAGGTTACACATTAGGAAAATCTACTTAGAAGAGACTATGGATACTACCCTAACTTGTTTCAAGTACCTAGGAATAATTATACTTATAATTATAGTGGTACTAGTAATAATAGACAACTTAGGCCAAAAAATTAAACCTAAAGATCCGCCTAAGAATAGTAATACTTCTAAGGAAACCCTAGCTAAAGAATTACCTATTCTACCTAGCCCTCCTCCCTTTATAGGATCATCATCAATGACTAAAACTGAAACATCACGCTTAGACTTTAAGTTTAGTACTAAGAGATTAGAAGAACCTTAGGAAGAAAACAGAACTTAAAGGAATCTAGTAAATCTTATCCTTACTTAGAATACCATCCTTTCCGGTATTCTATTCCTCTCTTTCAAATCTTATCCAATTATTTCAACTCCCGCTCCTCCGTTTTAAACCTTACCCTCCCGGTTTTCCTCATCCTCCCATTTGAACTCCATCCTCCTACCACTTTTGTTTCATTTCTCCTCTGTTCTTTCTAAACCTTCTTCCTACCTCCTCCTACAATGTTCTAGGAGTTAGAACTTGTATTTCTCTTCATATCACAAGATCCTATTAGTTAGGACTTGTAAGAGTATCTATGTTGAACTTTAATCCTCATTATGTTCAACTACGATATTATACTATCTCTCTTTACAAGGATTGTGAAGGTGAGATTGACGATGCTCATCACTCGAGATGTAGCAAATTGGTAACAGAATAGCTATGGAACTAGTCACCATGGCTAGAACGTGTCTCTGTCATGATTAGAGTATGTCTTCATCATGAATAGAACTTGTTTTCATTATGACTAGAACCCGTCCTCATCTTGGTTAGAACTTGTTTCTACCATGACTCGAACTTGTCTCCAAAACACTCTTGGACCACATATCCTTAAGTGTGGACCACTCTTCCATCTTCCGTCGATACTACTTAAGGATGATTTATGATGACTATTCTATTAAAATGAAATAGGACGCTCTTTCATTTAAAGAAGAAAGTTATAAATCGTATAAATCATGAATTTATAAGCTCTTGCTTATAAGGATTGGGATGCCATTACTTATGAGTAACGAGATTTAAATAAATGAGACCAAGTATCTGGCAAATGTACAAACAATTCCTGCTCCGTTTGTACAACTCTTTCCTCTTTTCTCATCTTTCTCAATCCATTCTCTCCTCTACTCCTACGTTCATCTAAATCTCGGGACGAGATTTCTTCTAGGGGGTGAGACTGTAGCAACCCACAAAATCTTATCACTATCATTTCCATTACAAATACCTATAGTAGGTATTTCCCCAGGTAAATTTTTGCTTTTTACATGCATATCATTACATGAGTGACTCTCTAGGCCTGCTCATGTATCTACACAAGGTAATATCTCTACCTACACACTCTATAAACTCTTGGTATGTCAAGCATAGGATTAAAACAACACCCTAATAAGTAAAAAACCAATCTAAAACACTAATCTCATCACAAAACCCTAACTAACACTAAGTAAGCCCTAATTACCCCTATGTGTTTACAAAACCCTAATTGCTTATCTGAACTAGTTTGACAGTATTAAAGGCTTAAGTATAAGTTACCTTAGGAATATTAGGATATCTTAGGACCCCTAGGAATTAGTACAACCCATTAGAGCTTAGGTACAAGTCTCTTAAGCACAAAACCACAACTAGGTTATAACTTTCCGGAAACTAGGTCAAACCTTCCCAAATCTTTCCCATAAGCTACCACCACTTAGTATAAGCTCCTTAGGACTTAGGATTAGTCACTAGACACTCATAGGACATTAATCTAGGCACAAAACCCTAAGCTAAACCCTAATCACCCACTAAGCAAGATTAGGCTATAACTAAATCTAACTTAACCCTAAACCTAAGACTAAGTACCCTAAGCACCTCTAGCACCTCAAGAAACCTACCTAGCAGCTTACACACCTCCTTAGATAATTTAGTAGCCAAGTATACACCTCACAAGTAGCTTACAGGTCGCCTTGTAAGCTACTTAACCCAAAACCGCCTCCACGGCTTAACCGTGGCCACACACCACCCTAGAACGACCTATAGGCCTCCCTAGCTCCTCCTAATCACCACCTAGCTCTGCTTGCTCACCCTTCCCCCTCCTCGACACCACATCACTCCATTCGACACATCCTTCTTCTCTTTTCTTACTTGCTATACAAACAAACCCTATAAATACCCCGACCCCTCTCCTTCTTTGAAACCATCCCATTTCTTCTCTTCACCTCAAACATTCAGTAGTATAGGATCCCTTGTAGTCTTAGGAGTCGAGCTAGGTGAGCCTTGAAGCCTTGTCGAGTTCATTTCCTATCGAGAAAACCCTAAACCCTAGTTAAACCCTCGTTAGCCCTTCCCTTGATCACGTAATCTTCTAAACTTGTTCCTTTAGCTTTGGTTTAGTTCTAGGATAGTACTAGGATGCCTTAGATCCCTTAGATCCCCTTTCCTAAGCCTTGATCACTAGAACTAGCTCGTTAACTTTCTAAAACCCTAAAAAGAGTCGAATTGCTATTTTTACACTATAAGCCCTTTTCATAAGCGATAAGCTAGTTTATCTAACTTAGTTAATCTCATATTAGTTAACCATAAGCTAGGAAACCTTTTTGTTGCATAAAAATATAATTTGCATGGAATTAGGACTAGTTTTGCAAAACTTTCCATGCATAGGGGTATATATGGTAACTTTCTGAAAATACTAAGCTTAGGGACTATTTTTGACATTTCTTAGAAGTTATAAGTATAAGTACCCTTTTTGCAAAGATATATAACCCTAGGATAAAAGGTTAGAAAGTTATAAACATATAAGGACTAGTTTTGCAAAAGTTAATAAGTTAAGGGTATGAAGGGTAAATTTTGGAAAATTATAAGTTCAAGGGTCATACATGTCATTTTCTCAAAATATAGAAGTACATGGACTAAATATGTGAGGTATAGATAGTTATAAACTTAAGTAATATAAGTATTATAAGTATAGGGTAGATTTAGTAAATATATTAAACTAGAAGGATATAAAGTAAACTATTTTCATATATATAGCAAACCAATTTTAAAGTTAGAAGCATAACACAATACTAGGGAGCTTCATGTGAGGAGTACTATGTGGATATTTCGTTACGACGAGTCTGTTGGGTTTACGATTTAAAGTGCCCTGGCTCCTCAAACGATTATTGCATGTACTTCTAAATTATGATGGCCCGAACGGTGTTATGTTATAACTAAAACCCTAATAACAATATAACTCAATAGTAAGGAACTTCGTGTGAGGAGTTATATACTTCTGAATTATGATGGCCCGAACGGTATTATGTTGGCAGCATAATACAATAGTAGGGAGCTTCATATGAGGAGTTATACTTCTGGATTACGATGGCCTGAACGGTGTTATATTATATCTAAGAATCCTAAGATAAAATACTTAATAAACCTAAAACAAAACAACTAGAGCTTGACATACCTACACCACAATAATAGACCTCAAGATACATGAGTAAGCAGCCTAGACCTCTAGTCACTCTAACATCCTCCACATAGCCTAAAGCCCAGGTGAGTTTTCATAGCCTTACATTTTTTTTAAAACGCTTTCTAAATGCTTTTCAAACCCTGTGAGGGGGATACATGCTACTTGCTTTTTAAAACCGAATACAAGTATTTTTCTTTGGTTGTTGCACGAGTGATACTATTTCTGCCACCATTACATAACTAAAATTCATGAGCCATAATCACTTGCGGGTTTTACGCAAGTGAACGCGGGTATAGTTGATAGATCTATTGGAGTTTGACAACTCCCATTGGTTTACCTCATCCAGGTAACCAATACGTACTATACTTGAAACCCTAAAGGATTAACTTTGGCAAGTTATCCTACTTGTCCCCACATGGTTGGGTCTGCAGCCCCCATGACCCGGACTGTCAGTGCGGTTTCATGAGCTTAGTGCAACATACCCACTCTTGATAATTGTGCATGCATCACAATTATCACACACATACACTTTCCCAGATGGGTGTAACATCTGAACCCAGGAAACTTGTATTCACCCACACCCTAAACCTAAGACACTCACTCAACACCTAGTGTTGACTTTTAAGCACGTATTCTAGGTAACAATGCTCTGTGGAGATAGAGGCATGGAGTGGTACAAAGCCTTGCAGGACTTTTCACTCAGTTATCATTCAAGTTTCAAAACAAACATAAATTTTGGGGACCTCCTTTTATAAAACTCTGATGATTTTATTGAATGATAACTCATTCTATAAAACGTCTCTTTTTGAGTCATTTTCTATTACTGTAACTGTGATTCCATGAAGTAATTCCCCAACTCTAAATCCACTGCGAAACGTAAAAATGGGGGTGTTACATTGGTGAATTAACCCTAGGACCCAAGCCAATTGAGGATGTGACTTAGTGATAGAAATATCACCATACATGTGCGAATTAACCCTAGGACCACCTACCAATGCGATATGCTTAAAGAAGCTAGAGGGGGTGTAAGATGTGACCAATACCCGCATCCCGCTAGACTTGTCCACGTTAGTAGAGGTACTTAATGACTCTTGCATCTTCGTAGGTTTACGCCGATTTATGAACTCTCGTCTTTACAATAGGCAGGAATAGGACAAGGTGTAAGATAGATTTAGGTAATTTAACCCTCTGATCCTAAATGTATATAACCCCCCAGATGAAACGATAGGATGCATTTGATAGAAAACTAATCATAATAATAACAAGAGTAGTAATTAGGTTGACACTGCTTCTCCCTACTGGTTTTCTTCTATTTTACTTGTCTTGTCATTTACATTTATTAGTTAATTAATCTCTACAATAATAAACCCCCTTTTAAACGTGACACTAAACTTAGATAGACTCCACACGCATAGCTCTTGGGACGACCTCGGCTTTACCAACTAGCTATACCTCACACGACCGGGTACACTGCCTGATAGTGCATTAGTTAGACCTTAGGTAAACGAGCAACTTATAAATATTAAAACCTAGTCGGTAAAACCTGCATCAAGTTTTTGGCGCTACTGCTTGGGAGCTATTAGGATTTTATTTAAGTTTGCAATTTTAATTTTTTATTTTCAGTTTCTCATGATCAGTTTTAAGTTTCAGGTACCATGGCAGAAGTTGACATTGAAAACCTCACGCTTGAGGAATATTTGGCTCTCACACGAGAAGAGCAAGGGCCTGGTTTGGTTAGGCCAGCTATTGGGGATGACGTGCAGTTTGAAATCAAGAATCAGTTTGTAAGGGAATTGCGGAAAGACCCATTTTCGGGAAGCAAGACGGAAGATGCTCACGAACACATTNCTCATGATCAGTTTTAAGTTTCAGGTACCATGGCAGAAGTTGACATTGAAAACCTCACGCTTGAGGAATATTTGGCTCTCACACGAGAAGAGCAAGGGCCTGGTTTGGTTAGGCCAGCTATTGGGGATGACGTGCAGTTTGAAATCAAGAATCAGTTTGTAAGGGAATTGCGGAAAGACCCATTTTCGGGAAGCAAGACGGAAGATGCTCACGAACACATTGACAATGTTTTTTTACATTGTTAGTTTGTTCAACATTCCGGTAGTATCTCATGATGCGATTATGCTCAGAGTATTCCCTATGACATTGACCGGAGGAGCCAAGAGATGGATCTATAGGTTACCAGCTGTGACTGTTAACACTTGGAATCTCCTGAAGAAGCACTTCATTCAGAGATATTGCCCTCCTTCAAGGACGGCAAAGCAGCTTGAAGATATTCACAACTTCAAGCAAGATGAAGATGAAACATTGTACCAAGCTTGGGATAGGTACAATGATCTTTTGTACAAGTGCCCTACTCATTGTCTCAACAAGCAACAAGTGTTCAACATTTTTTACAAAGGGATCAATATCTCCACTCGCCAAATGTTAGATTCTCAGGGACCAATCCCTGGAATGACCCCTGCTCAAGCCTTAAAGGCTATTGAAGATATGGCAGACAACTCTCATAAGTGGCACGAAGGTGGAAGTAGTAGGAGCATTGCTGGAAATTCAGATGGAATTACCCTAATCACCAACAAACTCGAATGCTTGGAGCATGACATGAAGAAGCTTAAGGAGAATGTTCACGCTATTCAAGTTGGTTGTGAGATTTGTGAAGGGCCGCATTTGGCTAGAGATTGTCCTTTGAAAGAGGACGATGGAAAAACTGAAGAAGTGAAATATGGGGAAGGTAGACTATTCCAAGGTTACAATAGTAATGGTTATCGTACAGGGACATCAGGATACAATCGGCCACCTTATGGAGAAAGAAGATCTAGCCTCAAAGAAACAATCAACAAATATCTTGAAGATTCGAGGAAGAAACAAGGAGAGCAAGATGAATGGTTGAAAAACTTTCAAGAAGCCACTAACAAGAGCCTCGCTAACCATGATGAGTCTCTCAAAAATCTTGCAGCAATAATTGAGAATTTGGCCGATAACATCCATGAAAAAAATATGATCGAAGAAAGCAAGAAGACCATAGGGGCATGCAAGGCAGTTTTCACGGAAGATGATGATAAAAACTTGAGTAAAAAAAATTCTTTTGCAAGAAGAAACCAAGCCCAGTGAAGAGATGCCTTGCCAATTACCAAAAAAGGAGGATAGTACAGAGAGCTTCGTCGTTCCATGCACAATTGGTAACTCTAACTTATTAGCATTGGCTGATTTGGGGTCTAGTATCAATATTATGCCATTATCTTTATTCCTATCCCTTAAGTTAACAAGCCTCAGGAAAACTAGCTTGATGATCGAGATGGCCGACACAACTAAAACAAGTCCAATCGAGATTGTAGATAGTGTCATCCTTAAGGTCGACAAATTTCTGTTCCCCACGGACTTTGTAGTCATCGACATGGCTAACATCCCTAGGGAAGACCTTATTCTAGAAGACCTTTCCTTGCCACCACACACACCAAAATTGACGTGTTTGAAAAAGAAATCTCATTTGGAGTTTACGGCGAAAAAATTGTGTTTAATATGAATGTGATTTCTTCGCAAATAGACAAGGAAAAGCTAGTTCATGCAAGGCAGATCAAGTAGGCGATGAAATTTCCCCAATACTCCAAATCTCAGATGATCTGTTCTCATATACAACCCCCTTGTGCTCAAAATATGAGCAAGAAGTTAACTCATATCCGGACAATGAATCTTTTTGGGATGACAGTGATGAAGAGGATGGAAGATTAGAAATAGGGGATGAGTAAGGTGGACCAGTGACTATTGCAGCAAAACTTCATTGTTGCGAACCTTCAACAACTATAGTTGATGGGTCAAAATTAACTCTTCCTACATGTGACCCTCTTGTCAAATATTGTAACGGAGGAGGAATGTTTCGGGTTAGAAGGTTGAAGAAGGAAGCAAATGTTTGGTGGTGTTTTGAAGATGCACGGATCATTAAAGAAACATGGTTTCGAGACCATTTCACGAACTCCAACTTAAACAAAAAGGTGGAATGGACGGTTCACTATTGCATACCCGCCATGATGACATATCAAGGAACAACCCAAGCTTGGCCTACATGTGATCTTTTTAAAGAGGAATGTAATGGGGGAAGGATGCCCGAAATTAATCTAGCCAAACGTCGTGATGGGCATGTTTTAATGCACACAAAAGAGAACAAGTAGGCTACCATGGGATATCATTCCAAAATTGGGTTAAGGTGAAATTCGGAGATAGACAACTAAACAAGCAATTGGAGATTCAATACCGTGACGAATGGGTCAAGGCTAACTTCTTGATCAAAGATCGGCTTAGCATGACACCATATATAGCTCCTAATATTGGGGACCAATCACCAATCACTTGGAACGAAGGAAAGGGCGAACATGCCCAAGCGCCCACTTGAAGGGTGAGGAAGTGAGTCTAACTTAAAGACTCGATAATAAACAAAAGTGCTCTTTCGGGAGACAACCCGAATTATCCTTTTCCTTTTATTTTCCTTTTATTTTGTTGGTTTGGTATGTTTTGTGTTAAAGATTTGCAGGTTCTAGAGGAAGCTTTGCGTTGGGGAACCCATTTTTGGACTTTTGCACAAAGAAAAATTCCCCAAGACTTAGCTACGGCGTAGCTCCAACCAGTACTATGCCGTAGCAACCCCCAGGTGTCAGTCTGGAGTATTTTAGCAACTACGGTGTAGCAACACATTCTAGCTACGCCGTAGCTTCCTTCTGTACCTAAAATTTTTTATTTTACAAATCATATTTTAAACTTGTATTAGTTTTTAAATGAACTTTGTGGGTGTGTTCCCTGTAAACCCTCACGAGACTTCACTCGTCCACTTGGGACACCAAGTGGTTTAAAAGGCTTGTTGCATACGCTAAATGCAACTGTGATTCCTACGAAAGTGAGTTAGGACTTTTGTTTTTATTTTTCTTTTTTATGTTTTATGCTTATGGTAGTTGTGTGATTTCATGGATTTGAAGTTTGCTCATTAGGCGAAGCGAAGACACGTTTTCCAACATGATCCTTCTATCATTTTCAAGAGCAAATTTCAGGGAAGTTCTCATTCCAATTCTACTTTTTCCTCTTTATTAATTATTTTATGTATAAAAGGGAGTTTGTACAACTCAAGTGGGGGGACGAGAGTAGAATTATAACTTGAACTTTATGTTGCCCCATTTTTCTAGTTTATTTTGAAAAATTATGCCACTTTTAAAACTTTTGACATGTTTTTCCGAACCTAACTAGAATAGACCTTAGCCGAGCACATTAACCCTTAATACCATGGTGAGGTTTAGCCTATTTCAGTTTCCCCTGTTTTACCCCAAATCCACCAAGATTATGAGTGTGCCGGTAGTTTGTAAACTTTAGAACTTTGCCTTTACATCATTTTGAAACCATAGACGAGTAGTGTCTTGAGATTTCTTGATACATTTGGAAGAAACTTTTTAAGAAGGCAATATTTAGGATTATCACCCAAATAACCTATATGTGTGTGTTAATCGATTAGTCACATTGACTATTCGACCCCCGTGTTAAACCCTTTGTTGCACTCACCTTTAGTGCAAGATACCCCTAGATACACCCTCTTGAGCCTATCCTTTCGTTTCTTACCCATATTATTGTTTCGATACACCTATTCGCCTTAGCCTACCGTGTAGTCTTGGTTTATGGTTGGGAAGTTGCCACTTGTTCTAGTTTAAGGTTCAAGTTAAGAGATTCAAGAATCACACCTACGTTGAAGACCCATCTTTGAAGATCATGAGAAACCCACTATTGTTACATGTATAGTTCATCTCAAGTGGGGGAATATATTTATTTCTTGTTATTAAAAAAATGTGAAATTCTGTATGTAGATAAGTTATCTTTGGTGCAACCTTGTATAAGCTCCGTATTTTGAGCTTTGAAAGAATTAGTATCGAAGAGGCCACTTCGGTCACATATGAATAATGAAGTTGTTGGTTCTTAATCGCCAACATGAAGACCAAGTGAGGTGCCCATCATGACGTCCGCTAATGGCACACACTTGTTACATGATCCAATTTTTGCATTTTGAAGCTTGGACTTTGGATGAACGACAAGTGGTAGCAACTCGGTTATAGGCTAAGACTATTTGTTTTTTTTTTTCTTTTTACACCATTATTGTGCATCTCATGTCTTATCATACCCTTTAGTTGTGAATCATGCTTAGGTGAAGGATTTGAGCAGTCATTGGTGTCTTGCCCGGCGTTCCGGTCATGTACCATTGCCTTTGTCGCCTTTGCCGTAGTATGTTAGTAACAACACTACACCCATAAGCCTTATATATGTTCACCCAATATTGCCTTTAAATATTGTTTCGACCTTAGCTCTAGTGGTAGAGATTTGTGTAACCACCAAGCTTATGCTAGAATACATTCTATGACTATGCGTTGAGTGATCACCCCAAAATTAACACTCAGATTAGGAGAGAGAGATGAGTGTTTGTTCCCATTTCATGAGGTGTTCGGCTTTGATATATTCTAGCATAGGAAGTTTCTAGACTCATATTTTCCAGTTTCTTGGGAAATATCTTTTTAAAAATTATTCTAATAAGGTCTACTTGAGGGCAAGTAGAGTTCAAGTGGGGGGATATTTGATAACATCAAATAAGTCCATGATTTAAGTGTTAATTTCCCCTTAATTACTCATCTTTTGTATTCATATGTTAGGATATATTCTCTTATTCGTTTTTCTGTTTTCAGGGAAAAGATGAGCAAAGGAACGAAGAAACGCGGAAATGGAAGGACTAAAGAGAAAATATGTAAAGAATGCGGATTCTGCACCAACTACGGCGTAGAGGTTTCATCTACCTACGCCGTAGCAAGTACTTATGAAGACTACGGCGTAGCTCAGCCATGACTATGGCGTAATGATCTACTAAAGGGCTCTACGGAGTAGCAACTCTCCACCTACGGCGTAGACCCCAAAATGAGGCAGTAAAGAACTCACGTGGCCAAAGAAGAAGTTACGGCGTAGTTTCCCAAATAACTACGCCGTAGAAGCATCTAAGGAAGAAACTACGCCCGTAGCACTTGATCAAGCTACGGCGTAGTTGATATTAACAAAGGCTATGGCGTACCAACTCATCCAGCTACGTCGTAGCAAAGTCGGGTCTATAAATTCCAGCCCTAATTCCGAGTTTATTAATTCACTTTTCACCACACAGAAGTTGGGAGAAACTCAGGGAGCAGGAGGAACGAAGTTCAATCTGCATACAAGTTATTTCCAAGGGAGAATTCACACACCAATCATAAGTTTATTCATTCCTTTGATTTGTATTCGATTCATGTTTACATTTGTGATATCACATTCTTGTTTTACTGCAATTATGAATATGAGTGGCTAAACACCTCTTGGTGTTAGCCTTGTTATGAAATTGTTATTTTTATGATTTAGTTTTCTATGCATCTATTATCGTCTTGTTTGTATACTTTCTTGGCTAGTCTTAGGACACTCTAGTTTTGGTAGTGTTGAGTATTGGTTGTTCCTTGGAGGCTTGGTGAATTAACCCTAGGACCCAAGCCAATGAGGATGTGACTTGGTGAGAGAAATATCACCATACATGTGCGAATTAACCCTAGGACCACCTACCAATGCGATATGCTTAAAGAAGCTAGAGGGGGTGTAAGATGTGACCAATACCCGCATCCCGCTAGACTTGTCCACGTTAGTAGAGTTACTTAATGACTCTTGCATCTTCGTAGGTTCACGCCGACCGATTAACTCTCGTCTTTACAATAGGCGGGAATAGGACAAGGTGTAAGATAGATTTAGGTAATTTAACCCTTTGATCCTAAATGTATATAACCCCCAGATGAAACGATAGGATGCACTTGATAGAAAACGAATCATAATATTAATATGAGTAGTAATTAGGTTGACACTGGTTCTCCCTACTGATTTTCTTCTATTTTACTTGTCTTGTCATTTACATTTATTAGTTAATTAATCTCTACAATAATAAACCCCCTTTTAAACGTGACACTAAACTTAGATAGACTCCACANTTAGTAGAGTTACTTAATGACTCTTGCATCTTCGTAGGTTCACGCCGACCGATTAACTCTCGTCTTTACAATAGGCGGGAATAGGACAAGGTGTAAGATAGATTTAGGTAATTTAACCCTTTGATCCTAAATGTATATAACCCCCAGATGAAACGATAGGATGCACTTGATAGAAAACTAATCATAATATTAATATGAGTAGTAATTAGGTTGACACTGGTTCTCCCTACTGATTTTCTTCTATTTTACTTTTCTTGTCATTTACATTTATTAGTTAATTAATCTCTACAATAATAAACCCCCTTTTAAACGTGACACTAAAGTTAGATAGACTCCACACGCATAGCTCTTGGGACGACCTCGGCTTTACCAACTAGCTATACCTCACACGACCGGGTACACTGCCCGATAGTGCATTAGGTAGACCTTAGGTAAACGAGCAACTTATAAATATTAAAACCTGGTTGGTAAAACCTGCATCACTTACCAAGGATGTTGAATAAGTCATCAAACCAAACCCAGAAATCCCAATTAAGGCCTTAAAAGCACAACTGCAATAGAAATATCAACTTAATATCTCTACAAGCAAGATCAAAAGAGCAAAGGGTCAGGTAGTGATGAAGGTTAAAGGTGATTTTACAGAACAGTATAGTGGTGTAAGGGATTATGTCTTAGAGCTGCAAAGGAGCAATGAAGACACAACTGTCAAGATAGATCTAGAAAGAGACTATAATCCCAATGATACAACAAGACAGTTCAGAAGGATATATGTGTGTATTGGAGCTTTGAAAAGAGGGTTTAAAGCAGGGTTAAGAGATTTGCTTGGGCTAGATGGTTGTTTCATGAAAGGAAAGTACCCAAGTCAGTTACTCACTGCTATTGGGATAGATGCAAACCATGGGACATATCCACTTGCCTATGCGATTGTGGAAGCAGAAAACATGAGTGCTTGGTCTTGGTTTTTGACTTGTTTGGGTGATGATCTGGATTTGACACCCATGTCTAATTTCACCTTTATATCTGATAGACAAAAGGTAAACTTCCTTAATTCCTAACTATCTTCCTCAATGTGTTTAATAATTACTAATTCTAAGATATGTTGTTGATATAAATAATGCTTAAAAACGTTATTAATATTTTTCGATATCTCTACGTTTTGATAACCGCAAAATGTAAACTCAATCAAATTAAAGATTATGACGTAAACAAGTATTTAGTCATAAATATTCATTTCAACAACCTAATCACTTAAGGTATGAATAAACAAAGTGTCTAATGCATTATATGATCAAAGGAACATTTTCTTAATCACTAGATTTTTATAAAATGTCACAAACATTTTATATCTTTTAGAAAATCATTTTTGGTATTAAATAAATATATTAAATCCATTATAAGTATATGAATTCAAATTTTTAACCAAAAATGTTCCAGAAAAACCTTCCCCACAAAATGACAAAGCTGGGCAATGGATCTAATGGGTGGCCCCCTTAATTAATAAGGCGGCCCCCTTAATTATTGAAGGGACGGACCCATTAATTAAGGGGACCGGCCACGCTCTTGCTATCCCCAGCTTTTCCTATAAATACTGGATCATCCATGGATTTTTTCCTCACCTTTTGCACTCTAAACTTTCTGATCTAAATCTTCTTTCCTATTCTCTTAAACCCTTTGATCATATAATCACAAGTCTTTGTTTCCAAGTGATCCAAAGCTTCAACCACTTAAGTGCAAAAGAAGAATACTAATTCAACATCTATATAAGAAGTAGTGTTGTGTTAATTAATATCATCTTGTAGTAGTGCTAGATAATTTGTAAAGTGTTGTGTGCTTAAGTAGATTGTAGTAATTAGTTGTGGTGTAAAGAAGTAGTGTAGAAGTTGTGAATAGTTGTGAAGATATTGGGGTTAGAAGAAGGTGTGAAGAAGTCGCGTAGAAGGCGTGAAGAAGTTGTGAAGACATCGTGAAGAAGGTGTGAAGTAGTGAAGAAGTGGTGAGATTAGTTCTAGCTAGGATTAGAACTCGACATTTAGCTTAGTGTTGTTAAAAGGTGTAAGCCAAGGTGTGTAAGGTTTTCTCCGCCATAAGGGAGTTTGTTAACATAGTGAAGAAAAATCTCGAGTGTGGTACCCGGGGAGTGGAGTAGGGCGAAGAGGTGCTTCGTAGCCGAACCACTATAAATCCTCTGTGTCTTGGTTTGACCTTTACATCCTTATCTTTCATTACATTACTTTACTTGCATAGTTGATTTTTATTTACATATATTTGCTCATATTAACCAAGTGTTGAATTCACGTAAGATCGAATCTAAGTTTTAAAAAGTAAACAAAGTTTTTCATAATAAATTAAAAAGACGTAAAACTATTCAACCCCCCCTCTTATAATTTCCACATATGTTATGGTAGGGCATTATACATGCAATTGAAAAAGTCTTCCCATGTGCTGAGCATAGGTTATGAGTAAGACATATTTATGAGAATATGAAGCAAAAGTGGAGAGGTGAAGAATACAAGAAGTTGGTTTGGAAATGTGCATCAGCTACAACTGTTCAGTATTTTGATAGAGCAATGGACAAGTTAAAAAAATTGGATGAAGAAGCCTATGACTATTTGAGGAAGATACCTGCACAGCACTGGTCAAGATCTCATTTCAGTGGTAAAGTCCTATTCTATTGCTAATTTAGTTTCAATATTTCTTATTATATGTATTTACTTATTATGCAAATTGCTTATTACTAGTACCCATTGTATTGCTTAATGTAGGTAGAGCACACTGTGTAACTAACTCATAGTGAAATTCGTATGGTATATGTGTTTATGGTTCAAATATAAGTGATATTCTAGAGAGAAGTTAGAGAGAGAGAGTGGAAGAAGTTGGGAGCCTTTGAAAGAAAACTAGTAATAGGTTAGATTGCAAATGAAAGGTCCAACCCTCTCCCTTGGGAGGGAGAGGGTATTTATAGTTACACTTAATATTGTCCCATAAAACGGGCTGTGGAGTGAGCTGACAGTGGGTAAAGACCCAACCCACTCCACGAATACTAATTACATAATAACCTACTATTATACTACTAGGATAGATACTACGAGCTACTTAATGCTAAACAATGCTTGGGGTGACCGAGTCTTTTCATATGAATAATCGTATTCCTAACAATCTCCCCCTAAGGGAGGTCACCCCGGAAATTATAACTTGAATTCTAGCATCCTAATCTTTGAAGTTAACTTCGTAGCTCGTAGACAGTGATTCTTCATTGTTGTAAACTTTGTGCCTTCAGTAGTGGTCATTTGATGATCGTTCTCCTATTGTGTATGATCTTTGAGTATTCTTGTGATTCATCATCCAATGTGTGTCTCCAGGTCATCTTTCATCAGCATCGTCTCCATGTGATGTGGTGATCTTTGTAGCGTCATGCTCACACTTTTCTTTATCATGATTGTCAGCGTCAAAGTAGCGAAAGCATTGTTGAAGGCTTATCAATTAACATGATTTCATTGAGTAAGTTGATGAAGTGTGAGCATGCGGTGATGGATCGGCATCTTTTCTGCAATCAGCAACAATCGCCAAATATTCCTACATAAGACAGTTAGCAATAAAACATCCAGTACTTACAGGTTCGGACTCAGAGATTATTAACAGCATAGTGTGAAAACTTTCTCTAAACCTTACCAAGGCCGTTCCTAAATCGGATACCCTCGAAAGGGCTTACAAGATCTACCGAAGTAGATCAACGATTAGGTGAGTCGCTAGAGATCACTCCACGACTGTAGTCCGTTTTGAAACCGCCATGATCACTAAGCGTAATCCACAAGGAATTACCAAAGTGACCTGCTTTCAGGGCTGTTTGATGTTGACCCTGGCAGGAATTTCCATTCAATCACTGGGAGTTATATTGGTAACTTCCCTCATAAATGTTCTGGCAGATTGTTAAGATCTGTGTAGGACTCTTAAATTTACCACTGGTGTTTTAATGTTGAACAACCAGGATAGAAGTAGCACGTGTTCCTATGAGACCTTTTGATGCATCTCGTGGCTCTAGACTCGGTAAGTGCATGATTTGGTCGTTGGAGACTGGAACGGTGTCTCCTGTTTCAATATCAACATGGCTCGTAATGAACGGTCGATAGATTATGCAGGGTTCCCCGTGAGAATGAAACAAGCTCTTTTGAGAGAACTTGAGTGGCTTAGAAGGTTAAGTGCAGTGCGTCACTGGGTCCATGACGTCTTGTCTTCAATACCGGTGTCGCCTTAGCAACAACCAGTAGCATATGAATTGAACCCGGTTTCTGCCCTAAAGTTGAATAAATGGAGGGCTATTTCTTTTCACCCTTTCTCATTACTTTTCTTTTTAATTCTTCAACCCCTTCTTTCCCCTTTCTCACTTTACTCCTTTTTTCATAATCGTACCTAAGGACTTTCTAACACTATTGATGACATCAAATAAGTACATATTATTGTCATCATTTATCCTATTTATTTGACTTGTTTTATTACATTATCTATGAGAATCGATACTTAATTGTTTACTTTAGTAATTCTCAGGTAAAAACAAGCAATTGGTGAAACTTGGCGATTTTGGACGAATTATGGAGCAAAACAAGCATGATGTCAAAAGTCTACTGAAATCCAGAAGATGCGCCGTATCTCTATCAATAGATACGCCGCAATATCATACATAGATGAATTCTAAGACCACTGCCTGACTTTGAAGAATGCGCCGCATGGAGTTCTACCATGCACCGCTTATGAAACTTTGGTCAACGAAGAAGATCAAGCTTGTTCTACTCCAGATACGCCGCATTATACTTCTGACATACGGCGTATCACTATCAAGACTTCACCATATACAATCCAAGATACTGAAGGACATGCGCCGCATAAAGATTCAAGTTACGCCGCATATGAACACGGTGTACGAATATTCCAGAATATATTAATCTTGGACCCCACGTGAAGTTAAGTACATGCGCCGCATCTGCCCATGTCGTGCGCCGCATCATACCCTCTGACAGAAACTATAAATACCCCAAGACCTAGACGAGTTTTGTGTGCACTAAAACCCTAAGGAGATGAACTCAGTCGAAGAAGCATCACAAGACACACCCAAATCGAAGATACTAGAGCTGTAAGAAGGTCCTGCATGTATTTAATTCATTAAGTAGTTTTGTTTTATTGTAATAGTACGCTTTAATTCATCAGGATTGATGGGCTGACATCGGCCACCAGACCGCACCCCTTAAAATTGCTTTCCCATCAATTAGAGTCTATATGATGATGTCTTTGGTGACTTATATTAATGCATTGATTACCTGTGTGTTTAGCTGAGTCTTCTGGGCTACCATACCTGTTCCTCGCCTATTTAAGCTAATGTCTTTAGATAAATAGGATAATCATAAGTAATCATTAAGGGTTTACTCGCCGATATAAGAATCCAACGAGAGAGGTTTAATTATATACGCTTCATATAGAACTAGCAATAAAACAATTGACAAGCTACTTAACTATCAGGACAAGCCTTCTTCTGCTTCTAACTATCTATCTGTGTACGTGTTTGCTATTCACTGATTCGTGCTCATTAGTGTAATTTACTGTTTAATATAACCAAACTGTGCCAGTCTCTCAAGCTGAACCCCCTTTTCGTTAGATTAGACTGTAAAACTAACTTAGGATATTAAAATACTGATTAGGTTAACTAGATAATATGTTCCACTCTTAGTGATCGACACTCTACTTACCATTATATTCAAACTGACCGGGTACACTACTCGTTAGATGTGTGTGTTATTTATAAGTCGGCTAAATATAAATTTAAAACTTGAGTAAGCATTAATACTGCTAGACCGCAACGACACATCGCGACCGCATCAACTATCTATTTGGTATTGTCTTTGGGTAGATCCCTCCGGCTGTGGCGGATCATAGGACGGTTTTCCTAACCTTAGCCACCTTATAACTTCATGACCATCCTATGTAGCCGTTAACCAAATCATTGAAAAATCACTCAAAGTGTTTATGATTTAAGAAACACATTTTGAAACACTTTGAGAGTTTTATATTTTCCAAATGCTCCCCCTTAACATGTGCTCATATGTTTTAATTTAAAATTTGCACATGTTAGGTAGAGTTGCACTTTTTGAATTGATCCACCTTAAGTGAATGAGACCTATTCAAGATACGTTTACATCACTAGTTAGACTAGCTTGAAATTATTACCTGTCCTGATCTAGTTCACAAAAGGTTTCTCGAAACGGTACAATCTACTCAGACAAGTCCTTTCGATTCATAGCAATTTTTGTCAATTCATTGGTTAAGTCTGAGACACGCTCAAATGAGATGCCGAATCCTTTAGTCACCGAAAGCCATTTTGCTCCCCCTTAATATGTGCATTGATATACGAAAGATTTTGGCACATATGGATGAGCTTATGTTTATGTCCAAAACATCACATTTTTATCAGATTTTCATATTTAAATCACATTCTCTCCCCCGATCAAAAAATTTCAAATCTTTTGAGATTTTGTGATCCCAATTGATTTAAAATATGTTTAGAAAATATGGTAGAAAATGTGGTCAGATTTAAAATGTACTGATTTTGAAACGAACTGATTATCCGAATACAAATGATGGTGCACAAAGTTTTGAAGGGTGCAGAAATTTTGAGCAAATACTCTCCCCCTCAATTAATGACCCGTTTTCTATTTAAAGAGATGTAGTCATTACATTGAGCGTCAAGTATTTGTGAAAATTTAAGTCCAATTGCCACCTTGTGAACCGCAAAGTCTCTCTTGAAGAATCATAGATGAGAGAGACTTTGTGATGTAAAGAAGACTTCTCTTCTTATACAAGAAATAATGCACTGAAGCGTACATTATTTCAAAGAAACATGGATATAAAGTAATCAATGCCCCGGGTGAACTTCACCCAGTGAGAGGAACAGCTGTCTTTTTGGCGACATGCTTCCCCATGGATAAGAGTGGGTTGCTATCTAAAGTAATAGCAAGCCATTCTGACATGTTTTAACCAATTGTTATAACTTCTGCTCGAGCTTCATTTAAAGTCCCGTGCCATTATTGAATGACATTTCTAGGACCGTAAATGTTATCGATAAACAGAAGACATTCCTAAGGTAGAACTATTTTTTGTATTTTTTGGTTTTTCTGATTTTTTATGGTTTTTATATGTTTTATATTTTTCTATTTTTTTTCTTTTTGGTTTTAAGCTATTTACAAGGATAAGTGAGGCGAATCCATTACTCCTTGTTCTCTTCCTGAAGACTTTTGAGAGTCTCTGGTGTAAGGCTCTTCATTCTAAGGTGTGGAAGAATAAATTGAAATCGTTCTCTTGGAAGTGCCTTAGTGAAAATATCAGCCAGCTGAAACTCTGTCCTCACGAAGTACAGTTCCACAACCCCTTTCTCAACTTGTTCTCTGATGAAGTGATGTCGAATATCAATGTGCTTTGACCTGGAGTGTTGGACGTTGTTGCAGCAGAGAGCAATTGCACTTTTGTTGTCTCAATACATCGGAATTTTGTTGTAAGAAAAGCCATAGTCTGATAATTGAGATCTAATCCACAAGATTTGAGCACAGCAAGAAGACATGGCAATGTATTCACCTTCTGTGGAGGATATCGATGTACTCATTTGCCGTTTAGACGACCAGTTGACAAGTTTGTCTCCAAGAAATTGAGCACCTCCTGATGTACTTCGACGAGTATCTTGACACCCAGCATGGTCACCTTCTTGACAGCTTCCAAATGCCTTTTAGTAGGCTTGGATTGATATCGAGCACACATGCATACAGCAAATAGAAGATCTGGTCTGCTAGCAGTGAGGTACATTAGGGATCCGATCATGCTACGATATTTGGTTTGGTCGACTGGGATCCCTTCAATGTCCTCATCTAATTTAGATCTTTCAACCATAGGGGTATCAACTGAGTCACATGATTCAAATCCAAACTTCTTCAAAATCTCATTAGCATACTTGGATTGAATAATGAAAATGCCATTGGGATTTTGTGAGATTTGTAACCCCAAAAAGAATGACATTTGTCCCATTATGGACATTTGGAACTCAGAGTTCATATCTTTAGCAAAACGATCACATTCCATAGGATCAGATGAGGCTAAGATGATGTCATCTACATAGATTTGAACATGAAGAAGGTGTTTGCCTGATTTTCTGGTGAAAAGTGTAGGATCAACAACACCCTTGGTGAACTTATTAGCAAGAAGAAACTTGGACAATGTGTCATACCACGCCCTAGGAGCCTGCTTTAGGCCATAAAGGGCCTTCTTCAAGTGATAGACGTGATTAGGACGCTCAGGGTCTACGAATCCTTCAGGCTGACATACATAGACCACCTCTTTCAACGTACCATTTAAGAATGCTGTCTTAACATCCATTTGATATACAACCATATTATGACTGGCAGCATTAGCAAGGAAGATTCTTATGGCTTCCATTCTAGCAACTGGTGCGAAGGATTCTTCAAAGTCTATGCCTTCTTCTTGATGGTATCCTTTGGCCACAAGCCGAGCCTTGTTTTTCAGAACATCACCATGCTCATCAAGCTTTACTTTGAATATCCACTTGAGAGCGATAATCATAGCACAGTCAGGAGGAGGCACTAATTCCCATACATCGAGGCGATCAAACTCATGAATTTCTTCTTGCATTGCAGTGAACGAGGAGTCTTTAGACAATGCATCTTTGAAATCCTTAGGTTCGACTTTCGATAAAACAAAATTAAAGAAGCACCATAAGGCATCGGTGGAAAGTTGTTTACGTGTAGATACCGGTTGAGAAGGGTTTCCAATGATGTTGTCAATCGGGTGATCATTTGTCCATTTCCTGAGATGCTCATGATGTTGAGGGTAGGACACTGATGATGCCATCTGATGCTCCCCTGATGATGCGGTATCATTTGTAGGATCAGGGGCAAATATGTTCACGAATGGAGCATCATTTGCAGAAGCAAAAGGATTCTCTTCTGTGGAATTATCGACTGCAACTCCTTGATGTACGGAAGATGATGGAAGATTAGATGAGGTTTGTGATGTACTGACAGACGGTGCATCTTGACTGAGCGATACAGACACAGATGGGCCATTTGAGTCGTGTGGAATTGGAGCTTCGACAACTGGAGGCAAAGGTGGATCATCATTACTTGGGTTAACAGTTGGAGGCTCAAAATATTCATTAAACATCGGATCAAACAAACTCTTCAATTCTTCACTTGTGGGTAGTACATAAGGTGATGCAGGAGTGGGATGCTGTACAAGTCCTGAATTGATTGGTCCAAGAAACAAAAGATTAGGTGCGGGTCCAGAACTGGTGTGTCTCGGAACCTGTTGCTCAGTCAGCTCATCAAATGAAACGTGAATAGTTTCCATGATTTGTCGAGTTCTCTCGTAACCCTTGCGATCTGGTGCATAATCAACAAAGACTCCCACATCGGCCTTAGCCTTAACTTTACCCAAATCTTCACTATAATTGGTTAGGTAACATAGTGCACCGAATACACGTAGGATGGTGAGGCCTGGTTTTCTTTCGTGTACTAGCTCATAAGGAGTTTTTTTGTGGAGAGGATGTATCGATGATCGGTTTTGAGTGTAGCAAGCAGTTGCAATAGCTTTCGCCCAGAGAAACATCGGAGTTTTTGAAAATATTAGCATGGTTCGAGCAGCTTCAATAAGGGTACGATTTCGTCTTTCAACAAATCCATTTTGCTGAGGCGTGCGTGGAACACTCTTTTGGTGACTTATCCCAATACTTTCATAAAACTGAGTAAGTTGTTGATTAACAAACTCAGTTCCATTATCTGTTCGGATGAATCTGACGGTTTTGTTGAGTCTGATTTGCAGCTGCTTAATGATTTAAATGATAATCTCTGGATTTTCATCCTTTGATCTCAAAAACTTCACCCATGTAAAACTAGAGAAATCATCCACAATAACCAGAATATATCTCGTTCCATTAATACTTTGAACTCTTATTGGACCACACAGATCCATGTGAAGGGTGTGAAGAACTTCTGTAATGGTGTTGACAGTTTTGGGTTTGTGAGTGTGTTTCTTGATTTTTCCTAATTGACATGCCGAACAAAGATTATCTCTTTCATATTTCAACCTGAGCATGCCTCGAACAAGATCTTTGCGTGTGAGTTCATTAATTGTGCCAAAGTTCAAGTGATTCAACCGGTGATGCCATAGCCATGATTTGTTCTTAGATGCCTTAGAAAGCAAGCAAATGGGAGAGGATCGCATCATGTCTTCGATAGAGATGGTGTAAATATTCGTGCCACGACTGCCTTTAAGTAGGTCAATACCATCTAACTCTCTAACGAAGCATGTATGTTTTCTGAAAGCAACTTCAAGATCGGAATCATAAAATTGACCAACAGAAAATCGATTGTGCCTAAGTCCCTCTACATAATACACTCTGGAGATTACGATGTCACCAAACACATAGTCTCCATAACCCATAATAGCCCCAAAGTGGTCGTTCCCGAATCTAACTTGTGGAAAACTAGAAGAGGGGGGGGGGGGTTGAATAGTTTTACGTCCTTTTTAAATTTATAAAAATTTTGTTTTCAAAAAAACTTCGATTCTAGTTTATGTGAATTCAATACTTGCACTATATGAACAATTCTAACTAATTAACTAAGCTAATATAATGTAAATATAAATGTAATGAAAAGATAGAGTTGGAAAGATCAAACCATAACACAACGATTTATAGTGGTTCGGCTACGAAGCTCCTCTTCGCCCTACTCCACTCCCCGAGTCTCTTACTCGAGAGTTTTCTTCACTATGTCAACAAACTCCTTTGTGGCGGAGAAACCTTACACACCTTTGCTTACACCGTTTAGCGACACTAAGCAAAATGTTGAGTTCTAATAGTAGCTAGAACCAACTCACAACTCTTCACAACTAGTCACTACTTCTTCACACCACTACTACTTCACTGCTATCTCTTCACAACACAACTTCTACCTACCTAAATCTACTTATCACAAGCACTATACAACTTTACAAATGATTTACACAATCTACAAAACTAATCTACAATACTTCTTGATTTGATATTGAAGGAGTATTCTTCTCTTGCACTTTGAATGATGAGAGATTGAATCACTTGAAACAAAGACTTATAATCTTATGATCAAAGGATTTAGAAGGATGTTTGGAAGTGATTGGAACAGAAAATTTTCGTGCAAAAGGTGGGGAAAAATAACAGAAGTGAACCAGTATTTATAGGCAAACTTTTCTGACAACAAGAGTGTGCCGGCTCTTTTAAATGGTGGCCGGCCCCCTTAAAATTAAGGGGTACGCCCATACAATTAAGGGGGCCGCCCTCCTGTAACGGACAGAAAATTTGTCCTTTTCTGGGAAAAGTTTATTTGGTGAAAAACTAACTGATTTTGGTTAAAAATTTGAATTCATATATTTGTTATGAATTAAACATTTTCCTTTAATTACCAAAATTGTTTTTCAAATATATATAATATGTTTATAACATTAAATAAACTTTGTAGTGTTTAAATAAAATTTCCTTTGATCATAAAATGTATTAGACATTTGTTCATTCATACCTTAAGTGATATTGTTGGATGGAATGATATTTGTAACTAAATACTTGTTTACGTATTAATTTTTCGTTTAATGTTTTTACATTTTGTGATTATCAAAACGTAGGGATATCGAAAAATATTAATAATGTTTTTATGCATTATTTATATTAACAATCTCCCCCTTTTTGATGATTACAAAATCTAAACTCATTAAGTTAAAAATTAAGATATATACAAGTATTTAGTGAGTTTATATCATTTCTCCCCCTTTTTGTTAGCATAAAAAAGGTTATCCCGACGAATGTAGAACTCCCCCTTGACGTATACTCCCCCTCGTTTTAACGTCATGAGAAAAATCGAGATATGGAATGCTTGCAAAAATATTTAGAGCACACGCAACATATATATGGGTAAAAGCTATAAAATACCATCGTACTTTCCAAAATGTACCAAGTTGAACAATGTACTTTTTTATTGCTTACTTGACCAACGAACTTTCAAATTTTTATTCGACTTGAACCATATCTTATTTATTAAAAAAAATAAAAAGAAATTACACGTCGATAATTAGAAAAGATATGGTTCAAGTCGAATAAAATTTTGAAAGTTCGTTGGTCAAGTAAGCAATAAAAAAGTACATGGTTCAACTTGGTACATTTTGGAAAGTACGATGGTATTTTATAGCTTTTACCCCATATATATATATATATATATAAATATATATATATATATATATATATATATATATATATATATATATATGCATGTCATGTAAAATAAACAACTAGAACATGAAATAACCATTTCTACTAAATGTTAACATGGCTACAATCAAAATGCATCCAAGATGCACATAGTAGAAGCATACATAAACAACAAGAACTAATAAGCTTACGCCTCAAGGGCTTACAAGCATACATAATTAAATAAACACACAAGCAACCAAAGCTCCAATATTAATGTCTTCCTAGAGCTTTCCATCAAAATGGTTGAAATAATTTTATTTTCTAAACATGAAACATGTTTAGTTTGAAGGAAGTCTTGGTGAGGGTGGAGATGATGGTGGTGGAGGAGGTGTATTTGATGTTGGTTATGGTGGAGGTGTTGTTGTTGTTGGTGGTGGTTGATGGAACAAACTTTCAATATATGAAAACATATATTGTAGCTCATCTATTAGACCAAAAATGATGGTTCGGTTATGGATGCAACAAAGGCAAGTGTCACCATGGGCTTCAAGTAAGCTCCATGGGATGGGATTGAAGTTTGGTGGATTGATTGTTGATGAGGAGAAGTGTGTATCAAGAGGTGTTATGGGTGACAATGAAAGGGTGATGTCTAGGGATGTATTTTCAATGGTGGGTGGTGGTGGTGACACTCTTGGTGGAGGTGACAAATGGGTGTTGATATAGTCATTGATTGATGAAGATGATGGTATGGATGAGGTAGAGGTTCCATGAGTTGATGGTGTTATGGAAGGTGCATTAGGAGCACTAGGAGATGAGCATTGAGGTGGTGGTGATGGAGTGGTGTTATCTTCATTAGTAAGGTCAATGAAGAGTTGTTTTGGTGGTATGATGACAAGTTTTTGTTTCTTGGCTTTGTTGGAGATGGTGGTTCTTGGTGATGACATGGTGATAAGGTTGAGTTTAATGAGGGTGAAGGATGATGTAATGTGAATTAAGCAAGTATGGGGATTTTGTAGAATGAAAACATGTTTAGATATGGAATTAATTTGAAAATACATGCTTAGATTCAAAATTCAGTTTGGTTTTTAAGGGAAATGGTAGCTGGGACTAGCAAAAAGGAAGTCACAAGATGCAAAAGAAACAGTGTAAAATACTGTTCAGGTGGTCGGTCCTCTTAAATAGTGGCCGACCTCTTTAAATTTAAGGGGGCCGCCCTTTATATTTAAGGGGGCCGCCCATCTGGTGATTTCCCAGACGACCAAATTTCAAAATTTTTTTTGGAAAAGGTTTGTTTTTGTTTTGTGTTTGCAGCAAGCTCTATTTGAACATTTCATATTGGTTTTGGTCTATTAGAAAAGCAAATAAAACATATACAACTATATATATTAAGCATGCAATCATAAATAAGTCTAAATGAAAATTCATGCATGTAGTAGCATGTATTAATAATAACCAAACGAAGTTAACATCCTAAAATACCATAATTCATAGCAAGTCATAAACATTTCCGAGTACAAATCGGAAATATAGCACATAAACAACAAATATTCATAACCAAATAACACATAATAATAATTGTTCAAACAATCATAATCAAGCTAATCCCTCCATCCTCATCACTACTTCTTCTTCCCGAACACCTTTCCAAGCGCCTTGACAAAAGACTTGAATCCTCCTCACATCTCCTGATGCATCCTTTGAATTTGGTTAAGCAATTGAGTTTGACGTGCATGTAGCAATTCATCGTTTCGTGAGGAAGGAGATGGTGTTTTGTGCTCGGAGTAGTCTAGGTCCTCTAAATCATCAACAAACGTAGTGGGAGACGGGGTACTAGCACGATAAGTGTTTTCCTCCTCGTCGTCGTCCTCTAGACGAGATGATGAACCATGGAAGCTATAACGACGAGATTTACCCTTATCACTACGAGTTGTTCGCGCTTGTTTAAGAGCGAGAGGACGCAAGGTCGGATAGATGGATTGATAGATACTATCATCAAGATCGGGATAGTGTTCTACGACATGACGGTAAAGACGTGTGAGGAACATACCGTATGGAAGATTAGCTTTAGGAGTGGATCTTGCACATTCGATTCGCTTGATGAAGAAATAAGCCAAATTGTAAGGTTGTTCGGCAACAACACAAAATAACATGTGAGCGAGGCTAGCTGGGAGATGTTCTCGGTGGCCTCCGGTACTGAACGCATTCTCTCGAATGAGTTCTTCCCAACGTCGCATGTCTTGACTTAATTCTTTGAGTAGAATTTGATTTTCAAAGATTTCGACATTTTTGGATTTGATTTTACGAGTGGTGATTTCACGTGCCAAACCAAGCATTTGGCGAATTTCTCTGGGAGAAGGGATTTCGGAGAAATGAGGACCAAAAGTTGGTCGGCAACGNGGGAGATGTTCTCGGTGGCCTCCGGTACTGAACGCATTCTCTCGAATGAGTTCTTCCCAACGTCGCATGTCTTGACTTAATTCTTTGAGTAGAATTTGATTTTCAAAGAGTTCGACATTTTTGGATTTGATTTTACGAGTGGTGATTTCACGTGCCAAACCAAGCATTTGGCGAATTTCTCTGGGAGAAGGGTTTTCGGAGAAATGAGGACCAAAAGTTGGTCGGCAACGTTGAAGAGCACTAAGATCCCATTTATTTGTGAATACGGATTGACTGGTAAAAGGAATTTGGAGGATTTGGCCAAATTGTGCAAGAGTAAGAGTGATAAATTCATATTGAATCATGAAGGAGATGAGAATGCCACAAAATTCATCGGTTTGAACCGTGACTTGGCTATAAAAGTCAAGAATGAAGCGGGGAATGATGGGTTCATTGATTTGGAAAAGACACTCAAAGCGGATGTTTCGGAATAAACGTTCAATGAAATCGGATTGATAATAGGCTTGATCTACTACACGACCTTCGTGGATATTTCTATCCTCGATTTGTTGATAGATACATGCAATAGAGGGAGAGGTAGTGGGAAGTTGAGAGACTTTTGGAACGTAGTTTTTGGTTTGGGAAATGTCTTCGGTGATAGCTTTGGGCATTTTTACCTAAACACGATAACAATAAAATAAAATAAAAATAAAATCAACGTTAAAATATAATGCATATGTTTTTATGACATATGTGGAACGTAAACATACTTCGACTCTAAGACTTTAAACCTAAGAAGTAGTTTACCATGTTCCTTATTTTTATCTTTAACTCGTTCTAGATATATTTTACAAAGTTTAGCAAGTAGTTATGGGATAATCCAAACGTCTCTTTAAACATCTTAATATATCTTGAAACTTTGCTAGATATACATTAGATTGTATAACTAGCTATTTCTTACGAGTTTCTTATGCAAGTGACATGTTTTGAAAATGAAAGTATGGATTTTTGACTCAAAAATATTGTTTTTCTAAGTTAAACCAAACGTTTCCTTTCCTAGAAAATTTGCGATTAAAATGTCAATATATATATGAATTATATATCTTGACGACTCTAAGTTGCTAGTTTTATGTTTGCAAACTTGTCAATTTGTTATAAAAATTATATCGACTTAATTTTGACAACGGTTGGACGTAATCCAAACACCCTCTTATCGTATACAAAATTTTTTTTAATTCGTCGAAAAATTAATAAGTTTTAAAAACACAATGTGATTTGTTTTAACAAGTTTTTATAGCATTATTCAACAATGTATTTAAAAAAAAAATGAAAAGGAGTGTATGAAATTTTTCAAAAAATTTTCAACTAGAAGGTTTATGATTGTTGGTTTTTAGTGTTAATTATACATTCTAATCCTATGGGAAGCATTTAGTTATGGAAATCCTAGACTCAATTGAAAGAAAAAATGAAATTGAAGAAATTGAAATAAAATGCCTAATCTTGATTATGACCAAAATTTGATGAAATTAGATTAAATGTGTTATGAAAAACTTACAATACTTGTTTCTAATCGTGTTATAAGTATTTGTCCCTTGCGAATCAAGCTTAATTTGGTGATTTAAAAGTGGATTTTTGATGTTTTTGGGATGGTTGCTCGTTCTTAGCAGTAAGGAGTGAAGGGGAGGATGAAAAATGAAGTGTTTGGTATAAGGATTAGGTGGAAAAAACGGGCAGAGAGAATCAGGTGGCCGCCCCCTTAAACATTAAGGGGGCCGCCCCCTTAAACATTAAGGGGGCCGCCCCTTTTAGGCTTCCGGTCCCCTTAATTTTAAGGGGGCCGCCCGCCAAAAATTGTATTTTTCGCGGCTTTGTTTCTGGAAAAAAAAAATATGTGTGTATACTACTAATATATATATATATATTTAGTATAATATATTAAATATTATATTCATACTTACTAGTATCTAATATATTATACTTTCTCGTATGTGCTAATTAGTAATTTATTTAATTATGTGAGTAACTATCTTTATTATATATATAATACGATATAGTATTTTATAAATTTATAGTTTAATAAAAAATACGTGGAGAGATTATTCGCCACGAAGGATTTTTATTTTTAATAATGTGATGAATCTTTTTTTCGGTCACATTTGACGAACAATCTTTTTTTCGTTATCAGTGTGACGAAAAAAAAGATTCAACATGGTGACGGAAATTTTTTTTTTCACATGCTGACGCAAAAAATAATTTCACATCGCGGCAATTTTTATTTTTCATCATAGACGAAATAAGTTTTTTTTTTCACACTGCAAAAAACATTTTCCGTGAAAATTTTCCAAATGATGTCTTCATTCATCATGTGAACGAAAAAATCGTTTGAAACAATTTTCAGGAGATAGAGAAGATTTTCCGGAAAAAAAATTGTTGGAAGAAAATTTTCGGAAAAAATTTTCGGAAAAAAAATTTGAAAAAAAATTTTGTGAAAAAATTTTAGGAAAAAAATTTTTCGGGAAAAATTTTTGGAAAATTATTTTCGAAAACAATTTTTCGAATTCGAAATTTTTTTTTCGAAAAATTTTTCTGAAAATTTTGGAAAATTTTCAAATTTTTTTATAAATTTCAAAAATGTTGATTAAAACTAATAATTGCTATTAGATCAAAGTTAAAGAGGAGGATAAAATGAGTGGCTAGGATTGCTTCTCGCGTTCTCACCAAATTTAGGCTTCTTAATTTGAACGCTTCTATAAATATAATATATTATATATTAATAAATAATAACTTAATAAAATATTATTATTTCATCATTATTCTATATTTAATATATTATATATAATATTAATAATTCATTAATATTATTTTATATTAGTATTAACATTACTAAGTACTAAATTTGTTTAAGATCTGATTTCAATATCTTAACGCTATAAAATAGACTTTTAATTCGAATTTTGTTTTACAAATTTATATTCGTTTAACTAAACAACCTCTTACAACTAAATTATCAACAACGCTCGAAGTAGCTAACAAAAATAAACATGCCACCTTTACACACCCTGATATATTAAAAGGGATGAATGTACACTTTTGTCTTCAACTTAAGAGTTCTTATCATTAATTATATAAGTTTCTCAAAGACTAATCTATTGTTTAACACTTACGAATAAGTGGACATAATCAAAGAAATGAAACTTACGTTTCCGAAATGTAACCGAGGAATTCAACCGTCTTATTGTACTTCTCTTATAATATGTCTCTCTTATCTCTTTGAAACCCAAAAAACATTCGTATGTTTGGTCCTAGAAACAAAATCGTTTTGTTATTCTTTGCTTTGTAAGGTTAGTAAATATAATGCTGGAATTCAATTCCCCCCAGGGTTGAAGTTCTCATTTGCTAAATGGATATGTTGTGTTTCTGTTTAAAATGGGTTTTGCCTCTAGAATGAAGGAGTTTTAGAACCTAACTGGATGGATCAACCTTCGGTTTTCTACCGTAAACGGTAGAGGAGGTTAGGATTTTATAAAGAACCTTAATTTTTGTATTATAAGGCGCTTGGCCTCGGGTTTTGAAATGGTTTGAGAATGCGACCCTTTTCACCTCACCTCAAAACTATCAACTAATCCGCTAAAAATAGGTATATTCTCAAATCTAATCCCTTTCAATAATTTTAAGTGGTGCCTATCCCGGTTTTAATGTTTAAAATTCCCACTAAGTTTTTTCCTTCAAACTTATGATGTTTTTTTCGGATTCTATAAACAAAGTAACTTTTACCCACTTGTTTGAAACCTAACCCATCTATCAACTAAACCCACCCAGGTTTCTAAAAATCTCCAATAAATTTCTCCCAATTTGAGTATGCACTAAATTTTACAATTTCATTATAAGTACTGTGAATAACTAATTTTCACATCTTTCTATCAGTCTAGTAAAAGGATTCTATTCCCTAGTTGTTCATCTATTTTTATCAAACTAGAAATTCTATTACATTATCACATTAAATTACTTTCTTTAAACATCGATATAAATTTCGTATGAAGTTATGTATACAGTTTGTAAAATATCCCCCAACAAAAGTCTACTTTCTCATCTCTAATTCAACAATTGTTGTTATATAGTGTCGTATATTATAGTTTTAATTTTTACAAGCCCACGACTTAATTTTTTGTCCATTAGTTATGATCGCAAACTACAATAATAATATCTATGACTAAATCTAAAGTTTTTTTACAACCTAACCAGATAATTTCATATTTCCTAATATAACTTTTAGTTTTCCGAGTTCTGTTCGGTTATACCTCCCTTTCGGTATGCCCATTTTTTGCCAAATTGAAGATATCTTATTCTTTAGATTTTGTGTTTGAATCATTTCTTCAACGAATTATTCCACCCTTATATTACATCTCGCTCCATGCATACTTATAAATACTAATTAGCACTTGCGTGATATTATTATTAACTATTTTTCATTTCAATTGAATAATTGGAATTTCTAATAACATGATCCTATGGAATTCACCAAATCATTGAGTACACCAATTTTCTACTCCTATTCCCCTGCTTATTCATTGTACGTCCCTTCTATTGTTTTCCCATTCGAGTGTATTCTACATGTTCATGTTCAAATGTCATATATGGTATGCAATTCCATGCAACCAACTTCTATCTTCTCCTGATTCGACCATCGAAAAGCATTATTGTAGACAAAAGTCTCTTTCGCTGCGAGTTCAAACACGTATCTATAGACCGTAGCATTCTCTCCCGAGAGCCCGGTTAGCTCTTATACGCCTCCCTATAAGAGTCTCCCATGTAATATATAATGCATTAAACTCGGATATATATCGACTTTGCTCCTTTTTTCCTTTTAGACCATTCTATAATCGGCAGTTTATCTTTATTAAGTACAACTTCAGTACAATTTCCAGTCTTCCCCCAATACTAACGACTCTACCGATGACATTATGTAAGTGAATAGACTAATTCTTGGACTCCTCACATCCGCTCAGACTACCACGTAGCTCACTATCAGTAAATGGAAGAGCCCTAACGCAATTTTCTTACACCTATTACATAGCTTGTCTAGAAGAAATCTTCTCATCAAACGTGCTTTACGATAAAACTTTATGAATGATTAGTCGTTAATCTGAAAACACATCTATTGTATCCTCTTCTCGGATATCAAAATAAAAATTCCATCCATCCT